>JADLZL010007732.1:0-102319 GCA_015844335.1 Chrysopogon serrulatus | reverse complement strand
GGGTGTAAGTTAGGAAAGTTCCCTTTTAGATATCTAGGCCTACCGATGCATACAAGGAAATTGTCTAATAAAGATTGGCGTATAATTGAGGATAGAATTGAAAAGAAGCTTAGTGGGTGGAAAGGCAAGATACTGTCAGTAGGTGGACGATTAGTCCTGATAAACTCGGTGCTATCTAGTTTACCGATGTTTATGTTGTCTTTTTTTGAAATTCCAAAAGGGGTTCTACAAAAAATAGACTGCTTCAGATCGAGATTCTATTGGCAGAGTGACCAACATAAGCGTAAGTATAGATTGGCAAAGTGGGAAATATTGTGCCAACCAAAACACCAAGGTGGATTGGGAATTATTAATTTAGAAATACAAAACATGTGCCTACTGAGCAAATGGCTTTTTAAGCTACTAAATGAGGACGGTCTGTGGCAAGAACTTTTACGGAATAAATACATAAAGGAGAAAACAATAGGAGGGTGTTATATAAAAGCCACAGATTCACACTTCTGGAAAGGCCTGATGAAGGTGAAAGATATTTTTATGGGCTATGGCTCATTCCGTGTGACAGATGGGTCACAAACCAGATTTTGGGAGGACGTTTGGCTAGGAAATCAACCACTCAAAGATAAATTCCCTCGTTGTTTAACATAGTACGTAGAAAGCGAGATTCTGTGGGCCACAAAGGCTAGCATCAGTACCACTAAATATATCCTTTTCGCCGTAATTTAGTGGGAAGGAATTTGCGAGACCGGCATAGAATTGTTGCATCTGTACATGATATCAACTTACAGGGGAGGAAGAGACAAATTTGTGTGGAATCTACACTCATCAGGCATTTTTTCAGTTAAATCGATGTATGCTGCGTTAATAAATAATGGGGTTAGAGTGTCACAAGATATTTGGCGCATTAAAATACCATCAAGGATACAAATTTTTTTGTGGTATTTAAAGAGAGGGGTTATACTAACCAAGGATAATTTAGTTAGACGTAATTGGAATGGTAATTCTAATTGTTTATTTTGTCATTCCTTGGAAACTATCCAACACCTCTTCTTTGATTGTTGTTATGCTAGATTTTTGTGGCGCGCTGTACATTTAATATTTGGTTTAACACCTCCGCTTAATTTTCAAGATTTATTCGATAATTGGTCTAAAGGAGGTGGCAGGTTTCGAGAGGCATTATTATTAACAAAGCAAAGATCGGCACTATGTTGGACTGTGTGGTTAACAAGAAACGAAGTAGTTTTTGATAAATGTCGACCGAAAAACTTTTTTGCAGGTTCTATTCAGGGGAACTTATTGGCTTCGGCAATGGGCAAGCCTACAATGGCCCGGCGTGAGGGCCTATCGGAGCAAGTTACTACATCATGCTTTCACCGCTAGAGACGGCAGCTCTTCAATTTTTTAGTTCCAATGGATGGCTGGCTACTGGAGTTATCGGTTATGTTTAGACATTACTTTACTATCGTTTGTGTTATCTTTGAGTCTTGGTGTAAACCTTCGAATGTTGGACCATGAGTGTGGGGTCTGAACTTTGTAATAATTGGTCTGATTCTATCTTTTGGTAGATGAAGCCGGGTATAAACTATCCATTATCTAAAAAATATAGAAAAGTGATTTCTTTCTGTTCTGGAGAAGCAGATGTGCAATGATTAAATTAATATAACTTAGTCTTTAGTACTTCAATTTATTTCTCTGACAAACAAGTTCATCTTGGTATGACTACCAACAACAAAACAGAGTATTAGTAAGTTGCATCCACCATGCGAATCATATTGAACAACGTTCTTTTTTATATGGTCATTTGGACCTTCATAGCCCGTACACACTGGCGCTGTTTAGTGATTAGCGAAACGATGTATGAACTAGAATAGACATCGTTTTGCTAATTAACTAATAAGACTGGTCGTTAGCGTATTAGGCATCACAAGACTTATAGGAGTACCTGGCATAATGACCATGACGTCTTACGTATTTACCTGATGTGCTAACGAGCAGTTCTTTTAAAAATATGTAAGTACGTACATTAGACTGGATTAAGGGCCTCCTTACATACCAAGGTCTAATTGCTGTGCGTACTTGATTTACTTGTTTATTTTTCGCAAATCGGTGCATTCTTTATGTTTTGTTTCTAGGCTGCAAGTACTACCTCCAGCCATAAATAAATAGTACTTAATCCGTCTCAAATCAGAAAACGTTAGACCTTTTTGACCTCAAGTTTGACCACTTATCTTATTCAAAAATTTATACAAAATATCACTTAATTTGTTGTGGCTTGCTTTATTAATAAATTTTCGTTAAGAATGATTTAAATTTGACTATGTTAGTATAAATTTTTAAATAAGACGAATGGTCAAACTTAAGATAACAAAATCTAAATGTCCTATAATTTAGAATTTAGAATGGAGGGACTACTTTGATATGTTTGACTTTATTTACACACCTTCTTATGAAAGAAAAACAGTGGGCGCATGCGCAGGCCTTATTTGTTCTAGAAATCTTTATGCGATGTGAAATTTTGCAGGGGCGCCTAGCGGTGTTGTCTGGGTCGCCTTTCATGTGGAGCCACGCGGCAACTTATGGTTGTTTCAAAGTGGTGAACCGGTGGTGGACTTGGGGGGACGTGGGGCGGTGGCGTAGTCCACAGGCTTTCCCATGACCGAAGCGGTATGCAAGGGCGGGAGACGGTGGCGCCATGGCTAGTAGCTCGGCTCCTCGCTGGAGTTTCGCTGGATTTATGATTCCAGGCTCGGCTGACTATCCTGTAGAACAGGGAGGGAGCAGTGACGATGGCGAACACATATGTGAGGTCCTCGTCGCTGCAACAGTGGGGCTACGGTGATGTCGCCATGGCTGATGACTACCATAGCTCGCCGGCAAATGCGGTGGAGATCCTACAGGCCACGATTCGAGTCAATAAACAGCGGTGAACTCATCAGGGTGCTTTTCGCGGTCGATAACAAGTCGGAGGTCAGTGGCGGACCTAGGATTTGAAACAAAGGTAGTCCTAGCAAAAATTTTCTAACACAATAAGGTAAAATAAAAAAAAAGTTCGACATACATGACTACTATTTTTTTTTTGAAAACCTTGACTACTACAAATTAACCAAATTGCAAATAACACATATGATCAAAACTTATATGCAAATAAGGTCTTACAAAAAGACAGTACAATAAGAATTTTCATTCAAACTTATGAAGCGATTTCATAAACAATTCTCTAACCAAAAAATAATGAATCACATATCTAAATCTATAGTCCAGTGCACCAGTGCTCATGTCGTGTCCAAACCATAACTAAAGTCCAAAGATAATGAGATTTGGCGAGATCTGGTGCTCACCAGGACGCCGCTCTACAGCTTGGAGTTGGAGCACCCAGCGGCTGGCGGGGGCGCAAAGCCTGTGCGACCTGCACGCAGGGACGGAGCGTTCAGCGCTAAGGCTCGGCGACATGCGCGACGGCGGCCGACAGTTGCGGGTTGCCGTGACGGCTGCTGGCGGGCCTGACTGCTTAGGGGCTTCGGCACGCCCGACGCCTGGGGACCTGCTGGTGGAGCCACTGAGCAAGCTGCCGCGCAGGGGTGGGCGGGCAGCCGGCGGCCAGCGGGGGAGAGGCGAGCAGCGACTAGCAAGGGCGGGGCAAGCGGAGGCCAGTCGCTCATGCCCTGTTGCGTAGATGGGCCGCGTCCTGCCTGGGCGTGGGACAAGTGAGAGAAGAAAAAGAAGTTCATGGGCCAAACTTCTTGTGGGCTACATAGTGGTAAAGCTATATTGGGCCAAATTCCAGGGTAGTCCTGGGCCTACCTGGACTACCTGCTGGTCCGCCAATGTCAGAGAGGTGGCAACTTTAGCTTCGTCACCTGGGTCATAGGCGACAAGAAAGAAGCGGACGACGTTATATATGCAAGTGGCGCGGGCCACGCCGCTAGCCCGTTGGGCTTGAAGCTGCTAAGGCACATAAGCCCATGAACTTACCCGCTTAGATGGAGCGGCCTCATGCGGGTTAGCCGCATAGCCCGACGGCGCCGCAAGCCCGCATCTGCTGCTCGCCATCCAGCGCCGCACAGCGGCGCCGACGCGGTCTTCTGCTTGCGACGCCAGTGGAGCCGAGGCGATGTTGCCGAGGAACAAAATGTGAGCATCCCCCTTCACCATGTCGCAAACGCAAATGCCCCCGGATCCCCCGGTGCCGTCGGAGAAGCGGCTCAAGCAACACCAAGGTACGACACCCTACACCCCTCTAAGAGTCCTCCTAAAATCGATTTAAGGACGGTAAATAGTTGCATCAAAAAATAATTGGTAACCATTTTATACAAACTTGGATGAAGACAAACTTTGTATAAAAATTATAGCCCTCGACTAGATCTACAACTATATAGTTAAAATGTTTTAAATTGAAACTGTTTAGGTCCCAAAATATAGTTGTCGGTTTACAGATTTTGAAACTTTAAATTTAAAATTAAAAAGCAATCTTGGTTGTTGACATGGTCTATACCAAAGTTACATATCTCAATAGAATCTACAACTTTGTAGTTGATATTTTATTTTAAAGTTGGTTTCGAATTCCAGATATGCGTTCAAAGGTTATAGATTTTGATATTTAAAATTTTGAATTCAGAAATGATCTCAAATATTCACATAGTGAATACAAAAAGTTGTAGTGGCCGAGCTAAGCTATCTATTTGGTGTTGACAAGTTTTTTAGTTAAAGTCATTCAGAGTCTCAAATATGTGTTTTAAATTCACATATGACATTCAATATATGGAATGTTTCAATAATCTCGGACGGAGATGCAAGCTATCTGAAAGTTATTGTACTTGAAAGACTTAAAACTTTGTAGTTAAAAGTTGCTTAATTTGAGTTCAAGTAGTAGCCAAGATATCCAATATAAGATTGTGAAATATTGATATAAAATGGTAACATACTATGAGTGACTGTATGGTCCGGTGGTAGAGATGACATTGTGCTGAATATTAGTAGATTGTGGGTTCAAAATGCATAACTCACAATATTTTTGGTTTTCGGTTTTTTTGAGACCATTTATGGAGGCGGATGTCTTAAAGCCTACCCCCATAATATTTTTGGTTTTTTGATTTTCTTGAGACCATTTATGGAGGCGGGTACCATAAGGCCCACCACCATAATATTTTTGGTTTTTTGGTTTTCTTGAGACCTTTTATGGAGGTGGGGCCTGCCCCTATAATTGACATAAATGCAGGAGAACATTTTAGGGCGGATCGCCACTGTTAATGGGATTAACAAAGACGGCCACGACGCCTCCGTTAATAAAAAACGAGCATCTCTGAAAATGATTTTAGTAGTAGTGAAGTGTATATGGTTTAAAAACAAGCCAAACAATTATGCTGGTACCTTCAGGTAAATGTTGAGTTATACAGAATGATTTTCACTGCCTGTTTGGACCCTCGGTGGTGAAAGTTGGTGATGATAATCATTCTCACCGCTGCTTGTTCGAAACAGGCAATGAGAATGGCTTATGACAGCTGGTTCCTTAATACAAAGTGACAGTGATAGTGATTAGAAGCTTATTATGTTCATTGTTTGCTTTAATTATATGCTTAGTATAGTCACAGTTATCATGATACTTATATATAGGATCAGAGAGCACTCGACTCAGCATTCGAACTGGTTGAGTAGCCGAACTCTATAAGCATGGTGCAAAACTTTTTCATTTGAAATCATCTATCTAAAGAAAATTATATTTGAATTTCTCACATTTGAAATTTAAATTTTTCAAAAGACCTCAAATGGAGAACGTGCCAAAACCGAAGTTATAGGGGTCTCCAAAGGTTATAGAACTTTTTAGTTGACAACTTTTTCATTTGAATTTGTTTAGCATCCCAAGTACTCATTTTGATATCAGATAAGCATAAAGCAAGGACTTATCCAAACTAACTAGACATAGGTATCTTGTAGGTGGAGTGGTTAGGGCGGGAACATCTGAGGCCGGAGGTAGCGGGTTTGGGCCCCCACGGCCACATAGCACCATTTTCTAGCATAATCAGTTAATTTTGATGGCTGGTCGGTGGGGTCTCCCCACAATTAAAAATTACTATGTTTTGTTTCTAAATTTGTAATTTCTGAAAAATGATTTGTAGAGGCAACTCATTTTTCAATCACACCTAAAAATACCCAGTCATCCCTACAAAATCGATTTCTAGGGGCGGCCCCGACAAATGTTTTGGAGCCGTCTACATGCTGGACAGATCTCTTTAGTAGTATCCATGCATGTTTTGTTTCTAGGCGCCATTTTCCCTGTTTACTAAGGCTAGTCTCAACCATGAACTGTAGAATGGTTTCCATACTTGCCAATAAGTATAGGCACTACTTATGAAAACTATATAGTCCCAATGCATAGTTTCTACGAATAAAATTTTAATCCAATTATCTACCTTCTTTCTCCTATCATATTTATCATATCTATTTTTGTCTTGATTCTCATGTAGACATATGATTTCCTATCTAAAAATTATTTTTCTATTTCTCCTTAACTCCAATGCCATATTAACATTTTTTTCCTACATGACACCTTAAACAGGAAATCGCCCATTGGAACTGCCCTTAGGTAGCTAGCAAGGTGATGTTTGGAGCAGCAATGCAATCCGTCCAAACATCATATCATTGATTCATCAGCCACGGTTGAGAAAATAAATGCAGTGAAAAGAACAACCAACAGGAGTGTGATCAGATCACGCACCCCACATTCCGAGGGTAATTGATGAGAAGGTCGACCAAGTGAAATTAACACATCAATATTATCCATTTATGTCTAGCTAGTGCTGTCGTCCGCTCTGGCGCTCATGCCTGAAACATGCGACGCTGTAACCATTTGTTTCTCTCAACGAATGCATTCAATGATGAACAAATATATAAATGTATAGATATAAAACTACTATTGGGAAGAATGAGACTGCAGGAAAGAAAATACAAATGGTGGTTACAATGTATATGCAGTCAGAAATTAAGAACATTATGTATGTATACTCCCATATAGCTATGGTAATTTTTTTATTACTGTAAATATTGATCTATTCTTCAAAACATATTTTTTTGTTCCTGCCTTTAAAAAAAAAGGTTCAGCAAAACCTAGCAAAAATATACTTTTTACAAATCTATAGTTCAAGGCTAATCCGATATTGCTATATAATTTTCAAATATCAAAAACACAACACATCAAGTAATATATATGAAACAAAAGTATAAAATTGTTAAAAAAATACTTAATGCTATGATCCGGGAAAAAGAGTGCCTCACCACAAGGATCCACCAGAATCTTTTCCATCGAGTGCTCGTTCGAGAATTGCGATTTTTGGCTCTGGAACAGAACTATTTCCTCGTATCTGAGATGATCTTCCAAGTTAATAGGGAGGATGTTTGATCAGAATAAATATAATTTTCTCTATTTTATAATTGACTAGTATAAACATAATCTGCTTCAAATTGAGTTAGGACAACACACAGAGTCGCTTATCTATGGATGGAGGGTGCAATAAAACTAGTAAAAGAAACGGTCATCTCGTCTCTTGAATTTTTTTTGAGTCATGGAAACAATTGCACGATCTAGATGCCAATTATTTCAAATGATAACGCTTTTATCACATGGTTTGGAACCGTGTATGACATTTTGTTTTCTCTATGTGTACTGCAAGATATGTTTGCATCCTGAGTTAGAAAAAAAGCCGAAGAAGCAGTAAATTTGGAAGCACCAACTAAACCCACATAAGGGCCTGTCCCATTTTATCTAAACCAAGGGTTCGGTTTCTGAGGCAAAAAAATTAAAAAAATAGGCGAGATTGTGCCTAATGACTGCATAAAATATATCATTTTTGAAGCTATGTTTTCAACTTAACGTATATCACACCTCCATAGTTGAAACTATATGTGGAGATTTGATGGAAAGGGAAAACTTAAAATGTGATGGAAAAGCATATAAAGTAATTAGTAGCTAGTGCTTCTTACCACAACTGTAGAAAAGATAAGAAAAGACGTGTATAATTATTGTTTTAAGCGTACAAAGACCGTGCATGCCACTATGCCACTATGTAGACTATATATATACTCCCTCCATCCTAAAAAGATGGCACATTTTGTTTTCTAAGAAGTCAATTATATATAAGTATGCATTGCATGATTAAGTTTATAAACAAAAATATCAACATTTATGCTTTTTAAGTAGGTGAAATACGAAACAAATTACATGACTATGCTAATGATATTTATTTTCTATCATGAATGTTCCTACCTTTTGTAATGATTTAACCAAATTTAGAATTTGTTGACTTCTTAGAACCCAAGATTATTGCTATCTTTTGGGGTGAGGGATTACATGGAAGCATGGATAGCAATGACCATAATAATTACCAATGTTTTGGAATCATGAAAACATTATTTTAGAAGGAGACTTGCTGCAGTGCTCAAAAGGAACCACTGGTTACTGTGGACTAACTTTGTTTGAGCCATTGATAATGCAATTGTTTCCGGCCTTTGTGACTGCACATAGCTAGCCAAGTTTTTAAAGGGTTTTCAGCTAATTAGCTGATAAAATATAAAGGAAAAGAGGACGAAAACAAATTTAATGATTTACACATGCATACCAATGAGAATATCAAGGATGCTAAATTATAATTGTGTTGAATATAGATCAGAATCCATATAGAACTATAAATGTGCATTCATGAAAGCCATGGGCCTATTTAATTGTTAAGCACATTATGAAGTTGTGAGCTATCCATACCTGGTAAAATTAAATAAAAACAGAAAGCCCAATGATAAATCCGTAGCTAAACAGGCCACGTGCAGCAAGCCAGAAAGCTCCCGATATATAATTTCAGGCAATCAAAGATCCTTGAGGCGCACAGATGGGCCTAATCTCTTAGATAATTAGGCATTTTTCATGTCATTTTAATTCCAGAAATTAACATTATGATGATGGCGCATAAAAAGATAATTGATAATTAAACTCATGATATCACAGGCATCCATAATTATATGGAACATGATATCGAATAACATGTGAAGCATATAAAAATTAAACTGAATATAAAACTCATGAGCACATGATCCATATAGCATAACAACAAAGCATGTCATATATTTCATAAAGATGATTAACACTGAATTGAACATGAAACGATAAGACAGAGCTACTGGAACATGTACGCTGTAGCATACGAAACGTATGATCTGGACTGCAGCAACTAACAGACATGGCATATATCTTGAAACTAAATCTGACACAGGATATATCACGAAACGATCTGACAGAGCATACGAAACAGACTGGAAATAGCATATGCAACAACCCGAGAGCACTACTGCAACAGACATGATCTGGAATACGAAAAACAGAGAGAAGATGAACAGCTCATACCCTCTGGTGTAGGAGTTCGATCCTGATCCCGAACCTTCGCCAACTTCCTTCGTCATGATGGAGAGGATGAAGACGATCACGTGAGGAAGACGAACGGTGGCGTCCTCCGAGCGTGAGCGTGAGGAAGATCAGCGGCGGCGGCTTCCTTCGAAGATGAAGAAGACGACAACGATCGGCGGCGATGAATCGGGCAGTCGCGTAGACGCTCCCCAAAAACCTAATTGCCGATCCCCCGTGCAAGGTCTCGACCGGCAAGGGCTTCGGAGGCACCTGCCCTCTCGCTTCTCCGTGCGCGCAGAGTTACGAGATGAGGATTACCTTCGATGCTGCGGAGTTGTGTTCTGAGTTCTGTGTCCAACCATGTACCGAAGAGACAGGGCTCCCCCTATATGGCGCAGGAAGGGGAAGGGGCAAGGGCTTGCGGGTGCAGGTGCAGCAGCCAGGCATACCAAGAGTTGAAACTCCCGTAATCATGGTAAGTGAGTGCTAAAAGTTAACACGCACGCTGCGCTCGCTCGCTTCGCCGCCCGGCCTGCCACGACCACGGCCCGGCCGCGGCGGCGGCGGCGGCGGCCAGCAGCGTGTGGCACACCTTGGTCCGTTCCTTTACTTCTCAAATTTAGTGGAGTACTTTCCACCATATAAGTTAAGGCAACGTCCCTTGGACTTCAATCCGGTACAAATAATATTTTCCATAATTACACACCATAGAGTTAATTGATTTATTAAATCTAAAATGGGCCAAGCCCATAATAAATCCAACATAATCTACAAAGAAAATAAAACAGAAATTCAGTCATTCTCAATAAGGTTCACACCGACGTTATCACCAATAATCAATGTACCTACAACACTATCTATAGTGCATGATATGATAATTTAACAAAGTTTTATTGAAACTTTACCTGGTTTCTGACGAGCCAGCGTTGTGCCCTTTCAGTTCAGGATCGGAGACTGCCAATATTATAATGTGATATGTGAATTCCACAGCACTGAGAGACTGCAAGAACCAACAGGCGTGAGCGTGCGAGGTATGAGATGCTGCAACAAATATAAGGAACTATATATATACAACCTATGCTTTTCTTTATCGTACAGCTGGATGCATGGACAAGTAAGGAATGATGCTCAATTATTATCTTTTGATCTTTTGAGAAAGCTACACAGGAATGCCATCTTATGATGCGATGATGCAGACCACAAGCAAAGGACCGGAGGCGGACACTGCTTTTCACCTCATGAGTCAGGCTGTAAAGGAAAGGTACAAGGAAACGATCAAAGACCATATACGAAGTTAAATGGAACAGGTAAAATGACATGGATGAAAGCTAGTTAATTAATAAGGGACCTTAAAAGGCGTGATGGGTTGGGATGCTGGGCAAGGGCTGAGCGGAAGACCGGAGTGCAAGGGAAGGACAACAGTTGATTTCACTTTGAAACCCAGTCCCTCAAAAAAAAATTGTGAGCTTACATATTACAAAATATAAAAAAGGAAAACTAGCGGCAGCTATTACTATATATAGGAGTACATATATCAATCAATCATTATAGGAGGACATATATCAATCAATCATTATCAACACTAGTAGGATGCCCCGCGCGTTGGTGCGGATATTAAATAAAAATATAAGAAATTTATAATGGTTGAAACTATAAATTAATAGATACATATGTATCTGAATGTAGGAGGTTATATCTATTGATATGATTATTTGAACTGAGGATCACCCAAACCTCATCTATACGAATGTTTTGAAGGACTATATGTAATCCATGTGATATGTAGTTTTGCTAGGTTTTTATTTACAAACGGGTTTTTGCTTAGAAATAATTTAAATTTTTGTAAAAAGTTATCAAAATATATTCATGTGGGGTCTTGTTTTGAAGAGCTTATTGTGAGGAACACCACGGTGCAATTGAATTTTAATTGCGATACTTGGTTTAGGCACTATGATTTTTTTTCTATTTCAAACAAAATAGGTAGTAGAAAATAAATGAGAGCCTTAGTGGAAGTAATTCTTCTGACCCAATCAGGATCAAGAGAATAGGCAAGACAGGGGTTAAATATATAGGAGTTATAGATATATAATTGCTTGATTCCTTCTTGTGCATGGGAAATTTTAGTCAGCGCGCTGGGACCGCCACTGTCACGCTGCATATTTTTATCACTAGCACAGAAATGATTTCTCTTGGCGCCAGAATTTTATTTGTACAGGCGGTTCAGCTTAACAGGCGCCAGTATTAAAAATCACGTGGGCCCGACTTCAGAACCGCCGGTGAAAACACAACAACACCGGGCGGTTGGCTAAGTCGGCCGCCCGATCTTGATGGATCCATTAACACCGACGGTTGGCTTAGCCCGACCGCCCGCAGTTAATGTGCACTAACACTTGGCGGTTGGCTAAGCCAACCACCGGTGTTAATGGATCCTTCAAGATCTTGGCGGCGGCTTAGCCAACCGCCCGTGTTGATGTGTTTTCACCGGTGGTTGGTCTGCTAGGTCTGCTATAAATACCCCTTCTTCCTTCCCGACCCGGCCACAAGAACCCGACGCCAACCTTCCATTGTTGGCGATTTGGTGGTCCAGATTTCCTAAAATACAAGGGGGAGGTTTTGATCTTCAAATCTTAGAAAGAGGTTGCTAAAAAAACATTAGTTTATACCTCTCTTGCATCTTTTTAGCCAATATTGCTCATTTATAGCTATTCTTTAGATCTAGGGTTTCACCATGAGTGAGAGGGGGAAGAAACTAGGGTTTTTCTCTTTATTTGATTATTTCATTAGATATGGTGATTAAAGATAAATTTTTTATGTTTCTTAGCTATTGCTATAATTATTTTTGAATTAAAGGATTTCCTCCACTATAGATTTAGTGTGTCATGCATGAATAGGTTCATTTTGATAGAAGAAAATTAAAGATTGTTTCTTATTTAATTGCTAGGGTTCAATTTCATTAGATTTAATTTTAATTATTTTTATTTAGATAATTAGTAGTGTTAAATTTATTTAGAGAGAAGAAGTGTTTAATTATTCTTGCCATTATTAATTACTCTGTCTTTCTTCAATAGTACTCTAATTAATTGGTTGGTTATACTATTTTAGTTTGTATTAATTTTTGATGGGGTTAGTGCTTAATTAAGTAGCTATGTATAATTTTGTATTGGATTTCAATTAATTGGTAGATTTGATTAATTATTTGCCATGCCTCCTCTCTCATACTTAGGGAGCCTTAGGCCTCAACGTCTATAATTTAGAAAATATACAAGGGAGAGGTTTTCTAAATACGAGAGAGGAGGTTGTTGATCATCAAAAGGTTAGTAAATCCATCATACATACCAGATTTCAAAAGATTTATTGATTAAAATACATAAATTATAATGAATTCGTTATATATATAGGTAAACAATGGAGAGATCGTTCTGGATGTATAATTTATCAAGAGTGGATCCATCATACATACCAGAGGTCAAAAGCTTTATTGATGCCGCTAAGATGCATGCATGGAGAATACAGACGAAGCACATACCTTGTCCTTGTGTAGATTGCAAAAATATTGCGGTCTTTGACGACACACAAATAATATTTTCTCATCTGCTCCGCCGAGGATTTATGAATGATTACTTGATTTGGACAAAGCATGGAGAGGGTAGCTCTACCCCATATCCAGGATATACAACCCCTACGAACATTAACCCCAATGGCCCCGATATGTTTGTTGACGACGGATGCCAGTTCATACATGAGACACAAGATCGAGAATCAACCTGATATGCCAAATGTTGAAGATGAAGTTGTGGATGAAGTGGAAGATGAAGGGTGTGAAGACTTGAAACTCATAGCTGCACTATTGCGTCGTCATACTGATCCACATGTTCTTTATGAAAGGTATGGAGGCCTTAAAAAAGGCAGCAACAGAGTCATTGTATGATGAGACAAAGAGTTGTACCAAAGAGTTCACGACGTTGCGGTCTGTGCTAAAGTTGTTGATGTTGAAAGTTAGGTTTGGATGGTCTGATGCTAGCTTCGATGCATTATTGAGTACTCTCAGAGATATACTTCCCAAAGAGAACAAAGTGTCTGCTAACACTTACTATACCAAAGAAGATCATCAGTCCGCTTACTATGGGTGTACAGAAGATCCACGCATGCAGAAATCATTGTATCCTATATCGAGATGATTACGCAGACTTAGAGAAGTGTCCAAACTGTCGTGCAAGTCGGTACAAGACAAAAAAAGGCTATCTACAAGAACAGAATGCAACTTCAGTTTCCAAAGGAAAGAAGAGAAAGAAGACCGAACAGGGTTCAAAACCAAGCAAGAAGAAGTAGATTATTTTGTCGGGAGAAGAGTTTCTGCTTTGGTGATATGATACCTTCCAGTGGTTGATCGATTGAGGTGTTTTGTTTGCTAACCCAGACTTTGCTAAGGATGTAAGAAATGTTAGGTTTGCACTATGTACTGATGGAATGAATTCCTTTGCCCAAAGGAGCAGCAAGCACAGCACGTGGCCGGTGATCCTCACTATCTACAACCTCCCTCCACACCTGTTGCAGAAGCGCAAATATCTTTTGCTAACCATTCTTATTTCTGGACCTAGACAACCTGGTGTTGACATGGATGTATTCTTGGAGCCCTTGATGGAGGAAATGAAAACTTTATGTGACATAGGTGTTGACATGTTGGATGAATACAAGAAAGAGTCATTCACTCTGAGAGTAATTATTTTTGTTACAATCAATGATTATCCTGCTCTATTTATATTATTAGGTCAATTCAAGGGAAAGGTTGGTTGTGTAGTATGCCTAGATGAAACCTATTATGTGTCCCTCAGTGCATCCAACAAACTAGTGTAATTGAGGCACCGGCGTTACTTATCAAAAGGACACAGGTACCGCTTACGAAAAATGGATAGATACTTTGACAATTCAAATGAACTGAAGTCTACTCCTCCATTAGGTAACAGTAAAGGTCACAGAGTGTTTGAGATAGTGAAAATATCAAGTTTGCTTTTAGAAAAAAGACAATAGATGGAAAAGCTAGAAAGGATGTCAAGCCAACTCCAGGGGCTATATTTAAGAAGATATCAATTTTTTTCAAGTATTTGCCATACTGGAAAGACCTTCATGTACGACACGCAATCGATGGAATGCACGTTCAGAAGAATATGATTGAAAGCATCATTGGCACCTTGCTTGATATGAAGGGCAAGACAAAGGATGGATTAAAGTCATGTCTGGACATGGTAAATTTAGACATAAAATATGAGCTTCATCCGGTTCCCCTGGAAAATAGAAAGTACCACCTCCCGGCAGCAAGCTACAACCTGAACACAGATGAGAAAAGAAGCAATTTATGTGTGGTTGAAGAAATTGAGAGTTCCAACCGGTTTGCTCCAATTTAAGATCCATTGTTTCGATGAAGGATCTTACATTTACCAACTACAATGCACATGATTGCCATGTAATGCTGACAACTTTTCAACCTATTGCCATCAGGGCTATAAGTCCAGTGTTTTTAAAAATGGCAA
The DNA here is from genome assembly GCA_015844335.1 of Chrysopogon serrulatus. Taxonomy (NCBI): domain Eukaryota; kingdom Viridiplantae; phylum Streptophyta; class Magnoliopsida; order Poales; family Poaceae; genus Chrysopogon; species Chrysopogon serrulatus. Next base: position 87,409 of record JADLZL010007732.1, on the reverse strand, counting down.
TCACAAGGTTGTGCTTCTTTTTCAATAAAATATCACAGAAAGTAATCGACCATGATGAGTTAGAGTTTCTTCAAGAATTCATAGTGGAGACAGTGTCACAGCTTGAGATGTGTTTGCCACCATTATTCTTTGATATAATTGTACATCTTATGGTGCATTTGGTGCCTTAAATACAGGCACTGGGTCTTATATATTTGCATGAGATGTGGACGTATGAGTATTTCATGTCAATACTAAATTCCTATGTATCTACTCGTGCTCGTCCTGAGACAGCCATGATAGAGGGGTACACTACTGAAGAGGCCATTGAGACCGCTGCTCCATTCTGTGGTAGTTGCCTAAAAGGTCAAATTGCAATAGATTTGCCTCCGTCTTGATATGAGGGTAGGCTACATGGATGTGGTAGGATAGAACGGAAATCATTTATTCCTTCAGATTACCATATTATCCTCGAAGCACATCATAGCATCCTGCATCAAATATCGATAATGGAACCTTTGATCGACCAACATATGAAAGAGCTACGCGATTAAAACCAGGGGCAAACTGAAGCTTGGGTAATGAATGAACACAAGCATCAATTCACCACTTGGCCAATGGATCAAAATCTTTCAGATGGAGAAACAATTGAGCAACAAACTATCAAACAGTTGGCCGCTGGACCATCACGCCAGATCACTACATGGCACACCTATGACATTAGTGGTTTCACATTTTATACCATTGCTAGAGACAAAAAGAGCATGACACAAAATAGCGGTGTTCGGTGCGAGGCCATAGATAAAAATGAGGAAATCCATACATACTTTGGCTTCATTGAGGACATATAGGAACTACAATATGGTACATTTCAGACACCAATGTTTTGATGCCAATGGATTGAGGATAAACATGTCATAGTGGATAGTCATGGGCTTAGAGTTCTTGATCTAAGTAAAGTAGGTTATAAAGATGACCCATGGATCCTTGCTAACCGTGCTGCACAGATCTTTTATGCTGAACAAATCGTTCCTAAGAATGAGAGGAAAATTACCGATAAGCTGAAGCATGTAGTTTTTCTAGAAAGCAACAAGCTTTAGGAGCTAATATTGTAATTGACCTAGATGATTCTAACCAGTTCGGTGAGATGTCTCTCTTTACAGGCCATCCTTCGAAGATACGAAACGTTGAGCGTAGCATTCTACAAAATTCTAAACCCTGGGTGCGCCACGATGGAGAAGGAAGAACAGTAGCTGGCTAGATTCTATTTAATGATAACTTTACACGTAATAGTTTATGCAATACAATTTGTAACTTACGCTACTACTCTTATATATTTTTATATGTGTCTCATGAATGACTTTCTTGGTGTTACTGTTGATGGTCACTAATGTCAATTATAACCCATCAATTATTATCAAACTTGATATGAAATGAACCACGTGAGGCGTAGGTATAGGGTTTTGATCTAACGAGTTCCATGAGTTTTGGTGAATCTATGTGTCTACAGGTACATACTGGAAAAGTTATCAAAGTTAATCAATATGACAGTATGAAAGTATCTCAAATGAAGGATTAGAATACACCATTGCGATGGGCTCATCGAGACGATCGAAACGGATATATCATTTGCCATATTTGGAGTCCTGGATGAAAAGATATCGCACCTGGAAGCGGCACCTGCGCAGGAAGGATCGAGAAGACACCAGAAACCACCTCGCGGAAGGTGGGGCCCACATGTCATAGGGGGAGACCGGCCGGTCCCACCCCCAGACCAGCCGGTCTGTCATTTTTGCCAATTTGGCCTAGGTTTGGCCCACGGGTTCCACCGCCTTTGAGGAAGATCTCAGCCGCCCGCCGATGTCGGTTTGATCCAAGGGCTGACGTTAATCGCTCGGGTCTATAAAAGGAGCCCCAGACCCCAGGGGGGAGGCATCCCCTGAAACCCTAATTTATTATTCGTTGGGATCCATTTGAGAGGCGTCTCTTGAAAGGATCATACTCTCATGGAGATCAACACACCAGAGAGATTAGGGCTAGACTCTTCAATATAATAGTTTAGCAACGTGAGAGCTAGGGTTGAGAGGCTTTGTTCCGGATCTCGCCGTGGAGCCTTGAAGGTCTGGTATGTCTTTGTATCTTATCTTTGCAAGACTTATGCTTTAGTATATTTATCTTCTCTATTTACTTCTATGCCTTATTTGTATGATTAGTGTAGTTATTGCACCTTAGTATAGGATCTCCGCCTATATTAGGTGCTCTAGTTATTACGTATGGCTAGAGTAGTAATCGATAGTGTAGACATGGTGTCTAGGCTATAGGTTACCTGAGGTTGTGCCCAATTCTTACGGTTAGTTATGGTAGCCCATAGGGGTGACAGCTCTATGTGGCCTTCGTATTCCACCACGTCGGGATTGGTGTTTCGTAGGGCTTTTGGCAGCCTTCCCCAACTACCTTCTTTCCAGTCTTATTCGAGAGTTGAAAAGGTACTGTTGCCCCGAAGTGCTATCGTGTGTGCTATACTTACCCATGCAATAGTTACATTCTAGTGTCAACTAGAATAGAACCTGAGTAGTAGAGAAGTACATAGGAACCTTGAACTCTCCCTTAGTCCTCTCAAGTTAGCTGACTATATATTATAGGATTCTCCACTGTGTGTGATATTGTGCATAACTCTTATCATTTGCCACTTACCCCTGCATAGGTCTAGTTGGTATACTAGTTAGAAGATACATGATGGAGAACTATCAAACATCTTTAACCATTATTTCCCAGTGGTAAAATATAAATAACGATACCTGGAATACTCCCGGTAAAATGCTATAATGGTAATTCTGTACGCTTGTGGAATCCTTCATATTTTAATTGTGCATAAGAAATACCAACAAGAATTTTTAGCACCATTGTCAGGGAAACAATTGGCGTAAAGATTTTGATATTGATCTTGATATATGCTAACTTAGTGTACCACTAGCTTTAGTAGGATTACCCCTATGTTTGTTGAATTGTAGAATAAGCAGGAAATAAATTGTTCAACCTTCTGGTGACACTTCACAAGAACAAGACAAGGGAAATATTAAAGAATCCAGGGTGCCTAAACATTCATGAACCACCAATAATGGAACCCTGCCATCTCACAGGTATGTATAAACACATATATTACTCTAGCCTTGTGTAGATTGGAGAAAAGATCATCATCACAAGAATTCAAATCTCATCACGTGTGACGAACAAAGATGCTACACTACTCACAGAGTACACTATGAGTCATGGTAAGTATGATCAAGAAAGGTGAGATAGTCTTGCTCATGTACTCTAAACTTAATGAGTAGTTATCATGTTGCATACGACTGCATGTTTGCTTTGAACAATCCATGCATCCACTCTTATCTCATATCAAATCCATAGCGTGTCTAGTTCTTTGCACATATGCATAGCCGTTGCATCTCTACTTAAAAAATAATAATAAAAAAACAATATTCTCACGAAGATCATGCTTTTATCTCTGTTGAGTAAATCTCTATGTGCTCGCATGCTACCTTTGTTTGCTATAGTATGCTTAGTTTGGAAGTACTCAACATACTTCTATAGGCTTTTTAAATTAAGCGTGGTGTTTAGGCTAAAATGCCTTTCTTAGTCAAATTAGACATGGAGTCTAGTTTGATTATTGAACTAAAAAGTGCTTGTGTAAAGTGCTTGTGTAGACATAGGATATATTTGTTGGACTAACCCCTACAGGAAACTCTCAAATTTAATTCGAGTAAGTCTTGAGGTGAACTCCCATCAGAGATGAATCAAGGCTTATGATGAAGTCCAATAGCTCTACGCAAAAGATGCTATAAAGTTACATTTGCCTTGAGCTATGAAAGAATGTAGCAAACAAGAAAAAGAACATGATAAATAGTCTATGCTAAAAGTGATCCTAAAACCATCTTTTCATTAGCATAGATAAAAATAGACAACAACCCATGTTTTAAATTTGTTGCAATCCTTTGGGTATGTGTCCACTAACATTTTTGCAAAAAACAAAGAATAAATGCCTATTCATGGTCTGAAATGAGAAGGAAGAAGAACAAGTGTATAGAAAGGACCAAGATAGAAAGAAATCAATATGAGAACACTTTAACACTTTCTACACTTCACCGTGATAGTGGACCAATCACCCTGCAGGACAAAAGAGTAAGAGTAGATTGACTGGCCCATTCCATGCATTGGCCAGTCGACCTACCCTTGGTGCTCTGCCATAGTTCATCATCCCAAGCATGTTCGCGTATAAGTCAAAGGAACATAAGGCAAGTTTCAGGTTGGTTAAGGAACATGACATGGATCAGTGAGATAGAATTGGAGTGACCCTCATTCTATGTCTTCAAGTGAGGAAAGCGATGACAAGCAGGATGCAATTTTCCCTGTATAGGTCAAACTGATGCCTGCTCTTATCATCATCTTTGAAGACACTAAAATATCAACAGCAAGGACCAGGATGACCCCCCACAAGTCATTGGAGATGAAGCTTTCATACAGGTCCAAATGGAGTTCCCCCCTGACCATCAAGATGGCTGGTGTATCATCAAAGAAGAATAAACTTTTCACCCGCCACTAGAAGACAAAGAAAATCAAGGAGAAACTCTAGTTTGCCGCTCCAATAGACACCAACTCATCAACCCAAAATCAGTAAAGATAAAAAAAAAGAAGGTTGATAGAAGAAAATGCAACCGTCTGTGTTCTCATCTCCTGGATCAGACAGTGCAAAATAGGTCAAGGTAAATATTATCAACGAGGAGCCTCGATCAGCAAAACACTAAAGGAATCAACCTAAAAAGGACAAGATGGATGAACAAGGAGGATGAACCAGTCCAACTTATCTCAAATCCAAGATCCTAATAAGTTTGGCACGAGAAGGTACAATCGTCCAGTCCTTCATCTCCATCATCAAACGAGGCACTCATCCAAGAAACCTACAAAGGAGAAGTCCGGTTCAGTGGACTTAAATCCACCGAACCCTCAACGAAAGGAGTCGGTAGTTATCCATATTTACTTCCTTGTATTGCATCAATTATTATTTAGCATGTTTACTCTTCTGCACTAGCACAACATTAAAAAAAGGGAAAAAAATGTAATACATCCGTTTTACATCTAAATACGTAAAGCCCCATGTGACATCCCTATAGTGCAAACTAAAGGAGTGTTCACTGTGGTGGCCTAAAAATAAAATAAAAAGTAGCATGCATATTTCCTTTCTGTTCAATAAAAAATTCCAAAAATAATTATTAAGCATCTTGCGGCACTGTATGAACTGTAACAACCTTTGAAAACCTCTCACAACAACCAGTCCACGAAACGGTTAACCACTAACTATTTATCCTAATCCGTTCCACGAGTTTTGGTGTTTTGTGAGATGTTTGCTGCAGGATGACTCTAAGAGCTAGTCCACCTAGGAATCATCATCTACATCACTCCAAATATACCTTCCCTACACACAGCTAATCACTGTGTGGAGGAAGCAACTTCTTGTTGGATGAGACGGAAGTTCCCGACCACACCAGCTCTTACAAGCATGAGCTCCATTGAGAGGATTGCTCAGCTTTAATGCTCAACCACAACAACAATCAGCTTAGGGGAAGGCATCCCCTAGGTACCCAGGTAAGTGTGCCTACACGATTATCGAGTCAGTCATAAAAATGAAAAACACCAAAAATATGTGAGCACATGAAAGTTCACCATAGTATCTAAGAAAATCTAAAAATACCAAAAATATGTGGACACATGAAGGTCCATGCTTTTTAAGAGTTCTTAGAGTCTTTTGAGTTTTATAGTTTTCAATCTTTGAAAAATGAAAAACCAAATAAAAATATTTATCTGTCTAGAGTCAATAAAAAGGAAGCTCTTGAGATGAATTGAATTGATGATAAGCTGCTCTGTTACAACACCTCTGAAATGCCTAGAGATTAGATAGAAGTTTTCCCAAGTTTTAGCTCCAACTATTTTGACATGAATATTTGCTCTGAGCCTGAAACTTGTGGGTTGCATATGCTTGAACTAAGTCTAGGTACATAATTGATAAGATTGAGAAAACCTGAGCTGCTATCTATCTTGTTCTACGTGACATTAAAATTCTAGAGATTTATCTTTTGAAAAACACAAAAACATGATGAGTTCCTATATGATAAATCTTACATTTCCACCCGAGCCAAACATGATGAGATAGGCTAGATAAACTTCCACATACATGCTGTTTGTCATGCATTGAGTTTTGTCAACCTTTGTGACCCTGGTGAGAAATTTGTCCTGCTCTTGAGTTAAGATCCACCTCCATATGCACTACTCTACACTAGAGTAGGCGCAACAACATGCCATTCCACCTACATCCATTCTAAAAATATTTTCCTCCTACACTGGGAGAGAACACCAAAAGTATTCCATTAGGGTAGCCACCAATAAATGCTCCAAGTTCCTACCGCTATCTCTCCAAAACCTATCAATGCCAAAAGGAGTGCTATGAGCTATGCAAAAAAATGTTTGAAAAGAGAGAGAGAGAGAGAGAGAGAGAGAAAAAAGGGGAGAAGAAAATAAAGATGGACAAGTGTCCTAGTGTAACAACCCAGATTTTTTGTAAAGCCAAAAATATGAACTTTCAAAAAATTTCCTACAAATCTGTGAAGTACAGAGTAGCTAGGACAAAAGTCGAAAGATTTGCAAACGAACCGTCGCATTCATATAGAATTGTTTGTAGGAGATTGCCTCTGCTCTCGAGTTGTTATTCAGGTTGAGTACTATTTGGAGTTTGGAGAGCACAAAACCATGGCAAATCTTTCTCGAACTACTTGTCAACCCTCTCACAAATCCGCTCTAGACCATAACACAATCCCTCAGAAAACCCTCTCTTCATTACTCAGGAATTTATCCCAAAACCTCTTTTCCTAAAGCTAAACCCAATCATGGCAGCCGACCATGGTGTAAGGTACCCCTAAACCCTAGGAGACCCCTAGTGGACCCCTTTTGGTGGTGTACATGATAGGCCGCACGCATTATTGTATAACCCCTAGTTTTGAAATAGATTGGAAGTGAGGGGAAAAGGAAATGGAAATAGCAAAATAGAAATAGAAGAGGCCCTCTCTTCTTTCTAAACCAAACCGGCCCAGCCCCTCCTTCCTTCTCTTCCAGCCCGCCAGGCCCACTCTGGCCCCCTCCACTTTCCCTCAACGCGCAGCCAGCAAGCAGCGCAGAGGCCCACGCGGCCCAAACCAGCCCAAGCCGGGCGCCCCACCTGAAACCCCTAGGGGAGCGCTCTCCCAGGGAGCCACCGCCGCCCGCCGCCGCCCGGCGCTTGTCCCCGCGCTCCCGCGCCCAGCGACAAGCTCCTCCTCGCGGATGCTGCCACGCGTCTGAAGTGCGCCTCCCAAGGATCGACGCCGTCCATGCCCCTGAAACCCTAGCTCGACACCGTATAAAACGTGGACGCAGCCGCCGTCACTTCTTCCTCTTCTTCCCTCCCGATGCCGCCGCTCTTCTCCCTCGTCTTCTCTCGCCAACCAGCGCTCGCCACTGGCTCACCATGGCCGCGCGCTTCGTGCCCCGGGGTATTTGGTATTGCCAGTCATGAGCCTTGAGGGCTGCGGGCCGTTGAGATAGGCCGAGAGGGAGTTGGCCTGCCGACCTGAGTGTGAGATGTGGGGTTGTGGTGGTGAGGTGGTGATGGTTTGGGGTGGATGGATGATGGATGGATGTGTGGATGTGTGTGGTTGGGAATGTATTAAAACTTGATGAACTATTATATTATTTACTACTTATACTATTTTGCATGCGCTAAGGATGCAAACCACAGCCAAATATTAGGATCGCGAGATCCCTTGTTTTATCTTTTTCACTAAAGCTCATCGATGCTGACCATGGTCTGCACACTTCTGGCGGTGTGTAGATTTACTGCTTCTCAGAGATGTTGAATAGTGATGGATTAGGAGGTCTCGTGCCTGCGCTCAAGTTTGGTTCAAGAGGATGAAATCTCCGCCGCTGACACTCTACTCTGATGATGCCCGTGAAGGAGGAGCCTTCACTCGACGACTACTTCCGCCAACTCTGATGACGATTAGATATTCTTCCGCTAGAATTACTCTGTATAGGTGTGATCACAGTTGATGTTGTATCATGTAAAACTTGTAATCTAACGCTGTATGACTGTGATATCTACTGATATATGATAATGTGATGGAATCATTTATGGTTTTGTCACATTATATCTCATTCTGTGGATTTTCCCTTCGTGAAAAATCGAGGATGTTTCAGTTGGTATCAGAGCCATACTTGATCCTAGGATGAGACCTTTAGTATCAAACACTAGTATAGAAGCCAAACATTGAATCTATAGAAGAGTCATAAGTTACTGACACTCGATTCCACTCTTAAAGTTGACCTCTAGGAAATGATTCTCTTTTTGCCGCCCACGCAAGATCGGTAGATGTGTGAGACTTCAAGGCTTAGGAGTCGCCTTCTGTCAAAACTATGCATATAGGAGTTGTAATGCTGCTTGATTGTCTGGATCTTATTGCTTCTTATGTTTCTTATGCTTCTTGTATTTATATTGCCTAAGTGTATACTATAGAAATATTTTATCTATGAATGACTCCAGGCTAAAACTAAGGCCGTCATATGACTAGACAAGTGACCTGGACCACCACATGGAAATATAGGATCAAACATCATAACTTTATTGTCCATTTCAAAACTGACTTTGATTCTCCACTATGCATGTTCAAAATGCTCTCCTTGATTGAAAAATTCTCATGTTTACAAAAAGCAATTTGATTTTGAACGAAAATGACTTTAAAAAAAAAATCTTCTAAAAGTTTCAAAAGAAAATGATTTAGCTCACTTCTTGACCTACCCTGACTTCAAAAGCTATATGAAAAGAGATTTAAAAACCAAACTCCTTTTTAAATTGCCCTTCCACCTTAAAAAGTCTTTCCATGAACAAAAGTAATTTCATTTCATAAGAAAAATGTTTTAAAAGGTTTTGTGAAGATTCCTCCTTGTTGAAAGAAAATGGATTTAAACTCCCATTTCAAAACTTGATTTGGATTCAATAATAATTTTTAAATAGTTTGAAAACCAATTCCTTCAAAACACGCTATTTATTCACTTTAAAAAAAACAAATCTTTACTTTCCAATCGACAAAAGGAGTTTATTTACTTAAAAGCCCTACTTTTCAAAATAATAAAGAAAAGATTACATTACTTTCAAAACCGGTTTTGATATCAAATAAAAGTGGAAGCGAATTCCATTTTGAATATTAAACCAAGTATTCAAAAATCCCCGGTTTCAAATCTTCAAAAAGACTCAATTATGAAAATCTTCCTCGATTTCAACCGGTTTAAATCTCGATTTGTTTGAACGCTGCCCAAATCGCCCCAAGCCGGGCGCCCCACCTGAAACCCTAGGGGAGCGCTTTCCCTCGGGAGCCGCCGCCAGGGCGCCTGCCCCTCAAGCGCTCCCGCGCCCAGGCCGCCGACTCCTCCTCCGCGGATGCTGCCACGCGTCTGAAGCGCCTCCCAAGGATCGACGCCGTCCATGCCCCTCAAACCCTAGCTCGACACCGTATAAAACATGGGCGCAGCCGCCGTAAGCTTCTTCCTCTTCTTCCTCCTTCTGCCGCTCTTCTCCCTCGTCTTCTCGCCAACCAGCGCTTGCCGCTCTTCTCACCATGGCAGCCGCCTCGTTCTCGCACGTGCCCGGCAAAGCCAGCAGCTCCACGCCACCGCCGCGCTGGTCGCGCCACTGCGCCCGCGCGGCCATGCTGCGACGCGCCACCGCCCGGGCCACTCCGCCAAGCACCCGAGCGGCGACCATCTTTGCGACCGCGCTCCACCTCTCCACCACGCCGTCTTTGCCTAGAAGCGTCACGCCACCGCCCACGCGACCACGGGCGAGCCCGCTCGGCGTCGCGCCCCGCTACCGGTGCGCCCATGCGCCCGGTGGCCGTGGCGACCAGGGGAGCTGCGCTACGCCACCAAGCCGACGTCCTCGCCGCGCCGGGCCGTAGGCTACCACTACCACGGCGACGACCACACGCGTCTTGCGCCGAGCTCCGCCTGCGACCTCCATCGCCGTGGCGTGCGCCACGCTGTCGTCACCTCCCACACCGCGCGCGTCGTGCGACACGCCTCGCCAAGCCGTCGTGGCGTCACCCGCCAACCGCTGCCCCAGACCGTGTCATGGCCGCCTTTCGTCCGCTGACGCCGAGACGACGTCCCCGCAGCAACACCAAAGACCGCGAGCTCCTCATCCCCGACACCGCCGCGACGCCGAGCTGGACTACCTCGACGCCAACCGCGCCGTGCTCCTGCTCCGTCCGCCGAGCTGTAGCAGTGCCGCCAGGTCCACACTCCACACCGTCCCACCATGCTGGACAGTGCCTCCACACCGAGCAACCAGCAGCAGCACCCTCCCTTGCCAAGAAAGCAGTGCTGCTACCGGTGAGCACCACCACCATGGACCCTTACCTATTCCGTATTCCACCGCTGCCTATGACTGAAACTGACCTTCGTGCCGCGTTCTACACTGTGCAGGGAGGTCTCCGGCCAACAACAGCCTACTACGGCCAAGCCTAGCCGCTGCAGGCCACCAACAGCCAGCCGCGGCCAGCCACAGCCAGCTGCAGCTGGCCAGAGTAGGCCACAGCCGGCCAGAGGTGGCTACCGGTGGCCACAACAAGCCACAATCGACTGCAGCCATCCCGGTACCTCGACGCAGCTCCATGAAGTCCGACCGAGCCTGCCACGCCAAGCCGATGTCGACTACCACTACAACGTGACCGTCCCCTACATCGACTACGACAAGCCTCGACGCCACGCTCCGTCGAACGACTCCACCGTCGGTGAGCATCTAAAACGCCATGACCGGCCTTCGAGCCATTGCCACATGGAACACAAACGCACCCACACACGTGACTGGCCGTAGCCAAATGGATCCACGGCGTCCAAGACGCCGGGGAGGACGTGATGCCGTGACCATGACGTCAGCCCTCAGAACTCTGGATACTTAGCCACAGCATCGACGTTGTAGTGTTACTCACCTAGGACTGTAGGATTCCCTTTCGGTCGCTCTAGTAGATTTCGTAGAACACCGGTATGGATGCCGGCCGTCCTTGTCCAAGCCCTGACCATCATGAGCCTCGCCCAAATGGATCGACTCTAGTCGCATACTGGAAACCATGGTGTAGCTCCTCTCATCTTGGACTGTAGAATGCTCCTTTTTGGATGCTTGCAACCCTGACGTGAGCCCCGATCTCTGGACAACCTTAGTCATACTCCGTACACCATGGCAATGTGATACTCATCCTGGACTGTAGGATCTCTCTTTGGTTGCCATAGCGGAGGCTGATAAACCCTAGTCGTGTTACCGTGAGATGCCACTGCTCCGGTCACCTCGAGATACGAGGATGGGCTGTCGAGAGACCCCGTGACCCCGGACCATTGCAAGCCGTAATCCTCTGGATCCCTTTATCTCCTTGTTACTATTTCATATACGCATCCATACTGTTGCACCCTGTTCTTACAACCTCTCTGTATATGTATCTATGATACAGGATCCATCTATCATAATGCTATGGAAATGTGCTACTCCAGTTTTGCTGAGTCATGTGTCTTTTATCGTGTCATTAGTTCTTGCTGATTGTATGTGTGTTCATCTGTGGACCGTGCCTTCGAGCCGGCTGAGAGATCGTACCTTATTCGGATGTTGCGATCGCGGGATTCATCTCGCCATGGCCGTAACACTGAGTGTAACTCGAACCCTCGCTCTTTAGTTGACTCCGTAAGTACTACGAGCATAGCACCTGTCTTCGGCCCTAGGAGATAGTTGTGGAGGACTCGATAACGATATCAAACTCGACATGGATCTTACCTGCTCACATCGAGTCTTTCATGACCTAGTCCTGTGGGAGATGATCTAGGGGCAACGATCGTGGAACGATGGATGCCAACACTTGACAGTGTAGTTTGTAGTCACGAGTTCGCCTCGCCATGACTATGGAGCTATACTTCTTTGTTTGCTTTACATTTGCACTTCGTGCACAAACCCTCGTATGATCGTACCTTATATGACCATCGCGTTTCTTTGATTCTCGCGGTGATAACCGCACCGCTACGAATCCGAGAGATGCCTTAGTGCTAGTGCACCTAGGTCGGGTACCCTATGGGTGGTTTGCGCACTTGTGATCTTTATTACGTTGCTTCCTTCCGATGCCCCATCTAATACCGTGGCGAAAGCATTGGAAGTAGACCCTGCTCTTTGGTTGTTCTTGCCTTACTTCTCTTGATAGCTCGCTCTGTTCGATCCTGTCTTGTTCGTGGCGAATGGATCAAAGATCGGACTATCTCTCTTTGGTTAGCAAGGCTATGGTCGATATCATGCCCCGGATTGTGAGAGTCGACCCAATCGACCGAGTGAAACCATCCTCGCTGGAGATGTGACCGAGAACATGACATGGATGTGCCTTGCGAGCCCCTCGTCTCTCGGCTCCCGACGTTACTATGTCGTGTGGATCGAGTGGACTCATAGCTGTTGTGCTATTTATTTGCATCAACCTCTTCTACTACCGCTGGATACCATAGCGGGTTAGTTGAAGTACATAAGAGCCAAGTCACAATATTACCGATAGTTTCCATTTGCTTCTTAAGCCTAATTGTGACTTATTGGGTAAAAGCTACAAGAGCCGAGCTCCGTTGTTCTTACTTTTCTCCATGTTGGGCCCGTCTTCCGACCCCCGTCAACTCCGTGATGCTCGGATCGAAAGAATGTGAGCCGTAGTGTATGCTAAGGATAAGCTTCGGCTTAAACCATTTATATTTAAAGCCATATTGGCTTGGCCGCTCAGCTTATGCATAGCATACCACCACTCCTGTCTCTTTGGCCTGAGGAATCGAACATCCATCGAGAGGGCTAAGTCGTGTACCTCTTAATGTCTCTTGTGTTTATGGATCTTCCTATGTCTTATCGTCCTTTCGAGTATTACGTGTTCTCTTGCCTTGCGTGTCGTTTCGTGGAGTAGCTGCTACGTGATCAACGACGCTCGAACCGGGACCCGCTGGAGGAAGAGAACGTGGACGACGAAAGGATTTGAGGAAGCCCCCTTGACTGACTACCACAACGGATGGAGAATTGTACCACTACTTCCACGGCATCACAGGTGTCATGGCAGCACCCTCTTTTAGAGAATCCTATTAGGCATTGCATAATATCTAGAACTACTAGTGCTTTATATTTAATCCTTTGCTAGTATATGGATGCATGCTATTGCCTGAGCCTTTATTACTTGATTGCAACCCCTCTACCATGTCACCTAGCTTTGCGCTCATGCCCACATACTTATGTTATTCCACCTGCTTGCTTGCATGTTATATCACCATACTTACTTAAACTCCACTCGCATTGTGTCTGTGATGTGATGCTGGTGGTGAACCCTGGGAATGGTTTGGCTTGGGTGGCTAGACTTGGTGGATTGGGAGCGTGCTGCGTGTGTCTTGGGTGCGTGGAGAGTGAGGGTTGAGTCGACCAAGCTGGAGTATACGACGAGCCGAGGGCGAGTCTTGCCATACGATGCAACCTGGACATCCGGATATGAATACCTGTGGCGGGTATATGTGATGTGATGAGGTGGGATCCTAGGTGTGAGCCCTCGAGGGGTGGAGCCCAGGACAGGGGTGCTGTGGTGGCACGTAAAATGGTAAACCTGATGAAGACATTCTGGCTTGGTCAAACCCTAAGGACTTACTAGTACTCAGACTCACCGGGAACCTTTGCATCCCTCTCGCTATATATGGTACGAGACGGCTGGACTACTTGGTAGAGCGGTGCCACTACTATTGGGCGAAAGTGGGTACGAGCATGAGGGACTCACACCCTTCCGAGACAACACGGTTGCTGTGACATTCGGGATGTCACACTGTGTCTCACAGTATTAGCCATTCCAGACTATACTTGGGGTGTTCCAGGGCTGAGAGGTAGGGTGGCATCGCTCTAGGCTAGCAAGCAGCCGGAATTCTGCCTAGGAGGTCATGACTCCGAGGATGGCTAATCTTTTGGGTATGCAAAACCTCTGCAGAGTGTTGGTTGATCGATCGATACATAAGCCGATTCGTCGGATATGGACCTTCCTAGTATCTGTGCTGGCTGGAATAGGAGATGAGTCTTCTTTTCTCCCCCTGGGTATTTGGTATTGCCGGTCGTGAGCCTTGAGGGCTGCGGGCCGTTGAGACAGGCCGAGAGGGAGTTGGCCTGCCGACCTGAGTGTGAGATGTGGGGTTGTGGTGGTGAGGTGGTGATGGTTTGGGGTGGATGGATGATGGACGGATGTGTGGATGTGTGTGGTTGGGAATGTATTAAAACTTGATGAACTATTATATTATTTACTACTTATACTATTTTGCATGCGCTAAGGATGCAAACCACAGCCAAATATTAGGATCGCGAGATCCCTTGTTTTATCTTTTTCACTAAAGCTCATCGGTGCTGACCATGGCCTGCACACTTCTGGCGGTGTGCAGATTTACTGCTTCTCAGAGATGTCGAATAGTGATGGATTAGGAGGTCTCGTGCTGCGCTCAAGTTTGGTTCAAGAGGATGAAATCTCCGCCGCGCAGACACTCTACTCGATGATGCCCGTGAAGGAGGAGCCTTCACTCGACGACTACTTCCGCCAACTCGATGACGATTAGATATTCTTCCGCTAGAATTACTCTGTATAGGTGTGATCACAGTTGATGTTGTATCATGTAAAACTTGTAATCTAACGCTGTATGACTGTGATATCTACTGATATATGATAATGTGATGGAATCATTCATGGTTTTGTCACATTATATCTCATTCAGTGGATTTTCCCTTCATGAAAAATCGAGGATGTTTCACCTAGTTCAACAATGGGCACGTAGATGCCCTACTCCCTGAGAAAAATAAAAAAAAGATAGCTCATAATCTCTGGCTAGTTTTTAATGTTCAAAAGGATAGAGAAGCATCCAAGGAGCTAAGTAGAATTAGGTTCCATCATATATCCACCATATCCATCCACCTATACATCTTGATTCGATTTGTATGACTTATTTCTCTATGGATCCGTTGTTTGACACTACAACATATGCATTGCAAGTTTGCTCTTTTAGTTTTCTCCTTACCTATGAGCTCTATATAAGCTTTAGTTATAGAATAAAAAGAAAGGCAATCATCATCACTGCCTTGGTGAGAATCCACAAATACCACATACATTGAGAGACTTGAGAGTGTCATACGTGGGAAGCTCTGAGTTTTATTTGAAATCCTCTAAAACCTCCAGAATGATAGTTGAGCGAAAAGCTTGAGACATAGTGCTTAGATGGGATCTTTAAATCTGTCAAGTGCTCGAGACCCAAGGAAGAGCTGATAAGCCCCATAGTCAAAGGTAACATGAGTAAATTTGAAAGTTAGCTCGGTTATTGCTTAAGCTTAGAGGAGAATTTTTGTCTAAATGCAGGTATGCTTTTGAGGAGTTGCTTCGAGGTTGCGATAATGCTCTAAGAATTACGAACATCTATATCTGTTTCTAAGTTTAGCTTTGCTAAGGGACTAGCAAATGTTAAGCTTGGGGAAACTTGTTGACGGTCACTAATGTCAATTATAACCCATCAATTATTATCAAACTTGATATGAAATGAACCATAGAGCGTAGTTGATCTAATGAATTCCACGAGTTTTGGTGAATCTATGTGTCTACAGGTACATACTGGAACAGCTATCAAAGTTGATCAATATGACAGTATGAAAGTATCTCAAATAATGGATTTGAATGCACCATTGCGACGGGCTCGTCGAGACGATCGAAACGGACATATCATTTGCCATATTGGGAGTCCCGGATGAAAAGATATCGCACCTAGAAGTGGCACCTGCGCAGGAAGGATCTAGAAGACACCAGAAACCACCCCGCGGAAGGTGGGGCCCACATGTTATAGGGGGAGACCGGCCGGTCCCACCCCTAGACCGGCCGGTCTGTCATTTTCGCCAATTTGGCCCAGGTTTGGCCCATGGGTTCCACCGCCTTTGAGGAAGAATCTCAGCCGCCCGCCGATGTCGGTTTGATCCAAGGGCTGACGTTAATCGCTCGGTTCTATAAAAGGAGCCCCAGAAGCCAAGGGGGAGGCATCCCCTGAAACCCTAATTTATTATTCGTTGGGATTCATTCGAGAGGCGTCCCTTGAAAGGATCATACTCTCATAGAGATCAACACACCGGGGAGATTAGGGCTAGACTCTTCAAATGTAACAGTTTAGCAACTTGAGAGCTAGGGTTGAGAGGCTTCGTTCCGGATCTCACCTTGGAGCCTTGGAGGTCTGGTATATCTTTGTATCTTATCTTTGCAAGACTTATGCTTTAGTATATTTATCTTCTCTATTTACTTCTATGCCTTGTTTGTATGATTAGTGTAGTTATTGCATCTTAGCATAGGATCTCCGCGTGTATTAGGTGCTCTAGTTATTACGTATGGCTAGAGTAGTAATCGATAGTGTAGACATGGTGTCTAGGCTATAGGTTACCTGAGGTTGCGCCCAATTCTTACGGTTAGTTGTGGTAGCCTATAGGGGTGACAGCTCTATGTGGCCTTCGTATTCCACCACATCAGGATTGGTGTTTCGTAGGGCTTTTGGCAGCCTTCCCCAACTACCTTCTTCCCAGTCTTATTCGAGAGTTGGAAAGGTACTGTTGCCCCGAAGTGCTATGGTGTATGCTATACTTACCCATGCATTAGTTATATTCTAGTGTTAACTAGAATAGAACCCGAGTAGTAGAGAAGTACATAGGAACCTTAAACTCTCCCTTGGTCCTCTCAAGTTAGCTGACTATATATTATAGGATTCTCCGCTGTGTGTGATATTGTGCATAACTCTTATCATTTACCACTTACCCCTGCTTAGGTCTAGTTGGTATACTAGTTAGAAGATACATGATGGAGAACTATCAAACATCTTTAACCATTGTTTCCCAGTGGTAAAATATGAATAACGATACACGGAATACTCCCCGTAAAAATCTACAATGGTAATTACAGTAAACTTTACGGAATCCTTCATATTTTAATTGTGCATAAGAAATACCAACAGTTACATAATTAAAGAAAATTTAAGTCCTTTTCTTTCTACATAGAGAGAAAAGAAAAAAATTAAATACTTTCTTTTTAAATAGAAAGAACAGAAAAAAATTAAATCCTTTATTTATACATAGAGAGAAAACAAAAAGAATAATTACTTTGCTTTATAGATAGAGAGAAAAAAAATAATTACTTGGCTTTATACATAGAGAGAAAAGAAAAAAATAATTACTTGGCTTTATACATAGAGAGGAAAGAAAAAAAAATAATTACTTGTCTTTAAAGACAAAGAGAAAAGAAAAAATAATTACTTGGCTTTATACATAGAGAGAAAAGAAAAAAATAATTACTTTACTTTATAGACAGAGAGAAAAAAAAAAAAAATAATTACTGGCCTTAGATTTATGTACTACTATATAAAACTACTCATAAGGATATAAAAAAGTCATCATTTTCTATTTTATGAATTTTCTATAATTTGGTACTAATTTCCAAAAGCACCGTTCTAATTTGTGCGCCTTATATGTCTGTCTTCCTCCTCATCTTTAGATGGCTAATTTATCATATATACCTTTACCACACTATTTTTATAACTTTTAATTTATTTAATGCATAGAACTACTCACAAGGATTCTAAAAAGTCATCATTTTTTATTTTATGATTTTTCTATAATTTGTTATGAATTTTTCATGAATCAGCATAATATAATTAATAAATTCATTTCTACTGGCGGTTGGTAGTGACAACCGCTTTGTAAAATCATTTATCTGAAAGCGGTTCTTTGTTACCAACCGCCAGTAGAAATGGTTTCTACAGGCGGTTGGTAATGTCAACCGCCTGTAAAATGATTTCTATAGGCGGTTATCATTACGAACCACCGGTAGAAATGCGCCCTATAAATAGGGTTCGGTCGCGAGCTTAGCGTTTTCAATCCGGTGGGCGCGCGAACTTTTTGAGGAGGACGCCGTCAAGCTGCCCAAATCCGCCCGCCGCCGCCCCTTATGCCACCGATTGGGCGTCGGAGGTCCGCCCGCCGAGCAGCGCCACGCCGTCCGCCGTCGTCCACCGCGGCCCCGAGGTGCGCCACCGCCACGCGCATGCCGTCCGCCGTCCTCCGCCCGCCCGCGGCCTCGCCCGGCGGCCGCCACGCTGTTGAGAAGGTCCGGCACCCCATTCACGTGGTCCGCCACCGTCCTACCTTTCGCCCACGGAGATCCGGCGTGGAGCACCGGCGTGGAGCCGCCGGCTGCGGCCGCCGCGCCTCCTCCGCCCGAGGGACGAGGCGGAGGGAGCGGGCCTTCTTGGGCTTGTGGGCACAGCGCGGCCGGCCCTCCTCTTTTTTTATATAAATTAGAGTTAATTAGGGTCTTAATATATAAATGCGATTAATTAAGTGTTAGTTAACTACTTAATTCGTTAATTAGTTAATGTGACTAATATATTTAGGGTTAATTTGTAGTAATTTATTTTTTATTAATACTTTTATACTTGTAATAAATACTATAATTTTATTTATTAACTTTGTTATTAGTTAATTTCATTAATTAGTTAATGTAATAGCTTTTGTATTACTTTCTTTTTTCATTAATCTTATATACTTGTAATTAATTAATATAATAGTTTACGTATTAATTCCTTTATTTTATTAATTTAATACTTATATACTTGTAATAAATACTATATTGTTATTTATTAACTATGGTAGTTACTTTTGTTAACACTTATATACTTGTAATTAATTAATATAATAGTATATGTATTAATTTCTTTATTTTATTAATTTAATACTTTTATACTTGTAATTTTTCTATAAATATACAGTCACTGCTATCGTTAGCCACCGTCAAAGGGGTATACCACAGTTCTCCATCACCGTTCTCCACCACCATCAAAGGGGTATACCACAGTTCTCCACCACCGTCAAAGGGTTACACCACCGTTCTCCACCGTCGACGAATCAGTCTTCCCTCTACGCTGCATAAGTAAATACTCTTTGATCTTTTTTAAGTTTTCTAATTAGGGTTTATACTTAGGATTTTCTAATTAGGGTTTCTAATTAGGATTCCACTTAGGGATTTATAATTAGGGTTTTGTAATTAGGGTTTCACTTAGGGTTTCTTACTTAGGAATTTCTAATTTGGGATTAATATTTATGGTTTCATACTTATAGTTCTGCTTAGGGTTTCATAATTATGGGATTTCCTAATACTTATAGTTTTCTAATTAGAGTTCCACTTAGGGATTCATAATTAGGGTATTGTAATTAGTGTTCCACCTAAGGTTTGTTACTTAGGAATTTCTAATTAGGGATTAATACTTATGGTTTCATACTTAGAGTTCAGCTTAGGGTTTATACTTAGGGTTTTCTAATTAGGGTCTATACTTAGAGTTTATATTTAGCGTTTTCTAATTAGGGTCTATGCTTAGAGTTATACTTAGAGTTATACTTAGGGTTATACTTAGGGTTATACTTAGAGTTTTCTAATTAGAGTTTACTAATTAGGGATATAATTAGGGTTTTCCTTTATGGTTTTCTAATTAGGGTTAAACTTAGGGTTTTCGACTTAGGATTTTCTAATTAGCGTTTTCTAATTAGCGTTTTCTAATTAGGGTTTTGTATTATCTACATTCATTTAGTGTCGATGAGTTCTCCCAACCATAGCAACCAGGGAGATTCCAAAGAATACCGTAGTCCAAGTGATCCGCATCCTAGCCCGGATAGGACTCGTCGTCCGGAGCAGATTGACCCAGACTATGATCCAACGCTTGATGAGGTAACGATATTAAGTTACACATTCATATCTATATGTACTTAGTTATGGAGGACTTCATGTAGTACTTATTCAAATGGACACAGGAGGTATTGTCTCGAATGATCGGGTTAGGCGAGGAGGAAGAACAAGTAGACGTGCCAAGTGACGCACCGCCAGAAACAACAGAGGCAACCCCCTCAAAGAAAAGGACAAGGAAACAGAGTGATCAGAAATGAGGTCAGAGAGGAACAAACAAGTGGCCAGAAAAAATATATAGGGTCACTGATGTCAGCATGAAAGGAGAGCCTCTAGCACCTAAGAGGTGCCAGCCAAGTCCCGGAACACAATTGGCTTCTTAGTTAGGGATGAGATTCACATCATAAATTGCACATGGAATGATGTGCCAGATGATACAAAGAGAGAGATATGGAGGCGGTTGCAGGAGAGGTTCATTTTCCCACCAGGATCAGCAGACCTCATGAAGCAGTATGCAATCACGCAGTGTGCAACCTCGTTTTGAAATTTTAGGTAGGAACTCAATACCAAGTATGCCAAGATGAACCAGGACCCGACAAAAAGGTACTATAAGATTACATCTGCCCAGTTGGAGATCTTCAAATTGCAGAGGAATGATCCTGACTTCCAGAAAAAGAGTGAAGCTAACTCTAAACTAGCAAAGAAGAACAAGTACCACCATCTTGGCTCAGGTGGTTACAAGGCTCATATCCTAAAATGGTAGGCAGAGGAGGCCGAAAGGAAGAAGAAAGGAGAACCGGTGCTATCTGAAATGCTTGATGAAAGAAGCGCGAATTGGCTATATGCAAGAAATGCAAAACAAAAAGAGACTGGCGCTAGAGTCCCTGATGAAATCCAAGAAGCAGCACAAAAGATGTTTGAAACAGCACGCAAAGGGAGAGAAGAAAAATTCAAGAGAAAAAGGGAGAAAGACATCTTAAGTGTTGGTCTGGGAAACCCTGAGCATCCAGGACATGTACGAGGTGTCTCGTCAAGGCTAGGGTGGAAAGAAGGATTCGGGGATGAGTGGGCTGAAATGTACAAGAAACGCAGTCGATACAAGGAAGCAATGAGGAATTTTCTTGAGGAAGAGGCGAAGAAACAAGTGAAAGAAATCATGTCCAACATGCTTACAAATCCAGATCCAGAGTTTATTCAGCAATTAGCGAGTGCAATGTCAGTTCAGCAGATGAGTGCACAGCCTCCACAGATGCCACGGGTCGCAACACAACCCGATCAATAGATGGTGGTCTCCACCCAAGGTCCAATCCTTCTAAGTAGTGTTGCGTCTACGGCAACCAAGGAGCACTACCCAGTGGATGATATCGTTGCACCAACACCTTGTAAACTAGTCATCAGATATGGAATGAAGAATGTTCGTACCAGGGAAGTAGCCGAAGGCTTTGCAATCTCTGGCCGTGAGTACCACCATAAAGAAATTCCAGAAGAGTATTGCAGGGTTGTAGTGTCAACGGTCGTCCAAGGATATGAGGAAGACGTGCGAGAAATCCCTGGTCCTGAGGGTATCGAGACACTCGAGCAGGCTATTAATAGTTTTATTCTGTGGCCTCGACTTGACATTCAGTTGACTCAACCACCGCCATCCTCTGAAGATCTCCCACTAACCCAAGAATCTTCACCTATAAATCCCCCTCCTAACACACAAGGCGAAGGCCCCCCGCTAACTCAGGAATCGTCAATTCCTGATCCTCAAAACTCACCCTCAGCACATGATCCTCCTCCTAACTCACCTATCCGACAACCATCATCGCCACTCCACATCCCTGCTTCCCCGCCAGCACAGGAAAAGCTACTGGAAACAACTCTAACACCATCGCCGCCCCCAAAGCCACAGAAGAAGAAACCCGTACCGAAGAATTTCTCGGTACCCAAATTGGTTTCGCCCTATGAGCCAAAGAAGAAAAGTGCTGGAACGCGGCGAGGTTTTTATCAGGAATTGGAATGACTCAAAAAGCATGAGTCGTTGACTTGGTCGAGCATGAGAAGTCAGCATCAAAAGCCTCGGAGTTGGGCCGAGAGCTTAATATGAAGATCATACAGGTAAAGAAGCCAATGTGGGATGATTACCAGAATGTCCCAACTCAATATATCCATGGCAGGCCTCTTCTCACTTGAGAGAAACTTAAACAAATCCCAGTAGGGATCAAAAGGATGCATGATTGGTATATGAGAGCATCTGCTGCTGGGATCTCGGTGATCAACATTTGTATACCACCAAATACTTTTGCAGCTGGGCGAGAAAAGGCTATGGTCATCTTCGCGGACTTGTGGCAAATGATGAACCTCCAGAGGCTTGACGTACAGCTCGTGACAGTGTTTGCATTGTAAGTGTCACTAACAAATAGACGTATTATTACAATTGAGATGAACAAATTAACAGATAAGCCTTTATTTATTACTCTAACAAATACATGTGTGCCTTGCAGAACACAATATGATGGGGAAGAGATGCGTTATGGTCCAGATCAAACATATGAAGAACAAAACAGGATCGGGTATCTCAGCCCAATGAGAATATGCGAGGAGCAGCACACATTCACAATCGGTAATGGCCATAATGATTTGAAGGGCTTAACACCTGAGGAGGCTAAGGTGAAAAAAAAACAGATCTAAAAAAAATTTGATGCCAAATACGCCCTCTACATAGGAGAAGCAATGCTAAAATTTAAAAACAAAGCGATGCATAGTGGCCCCCCTACAATTTTAGGTACGTGTGAGTTTACATACATCAAGTCAAGAATTCAATGACATATGCCTCATTACAAATTTGATCCTGCAGGGACCATTGGATCTGTTTTTTAATTTATCCTAGAGAAGAAAGGACACTGTACTAGACTCCGCGCATTACGTAAGTGAATCTTATGGACCATTCTTGTCAATCTTAGAACGGTAAGCCTATATATGTATATTTTATTTTATCTATAAGAGTTGTATAATAACTAGGTGATTCTATTCGAGAACACAGGGCATATACGTATTATAAGCTTGAAAGGTCCATATGACCTTTCTAAAGCCGAGAACCAATGGATATACTTCATAACTGGCCGGTACATAAATTTATAAGTGCATATCATACATGTTTAATTAATACATAGTACATTTCAGAAACTAAATAAACACTTGACTATATATTTTAGTGCCATAAGCAACCACCGAACGCCGCACCTTTGTGGGTTCTACGTGTGCGAGTTTATGAGAGACCAAGGACGATACATCAAAATCCTGATAAGGTATAAGTAGCCGTCATTTATAAGTTTTATCATTAATGCTTTATAAATTGGTTACCAAGTGAAAATATATAATGTTAAATTATAAACATACTTTCTTACCAGGCCTATGCAGAAGATCCGACAGAAAATTTCAATGAAAAAGCATTATACAACATAGTTGAGGATCCCTGCTCATTCATCATGAAAGAAGCCATTCCACCAACAGGAAAATATCACGATCCGAGCAGTGAATTGGAAAAGCCAGAATATACACCGCTAACTGATATTAGGCGTCCCAATCTTAGTCAAAACAATTATTAAAGCTTTCCCAATTAGAAAAGAGAGAAAACTGTGGATATGTATATATGTATGATATATGTGTGATGTACATGGATTTATATTAAAGTATGCATGTCTGATATAATACAATTTTGATGTACAAATGTAACACCCGTGTTTTTGCATCATTTTAAAAATCACTAAAATTTTGAACTTTTTATAATTTACCACAAATTAAAATTTTTAGTTTATTTTTTTTCGCAAAACCGTATTTAAAAACCTTTTCTAAAACCCTTGCATCAAAATTCACCATATGCATTGTTGTTTGACATGAGAGCTTGCCATGTTTGTTTGAATGCTTGACATGCCTGCTTGCTTGTGTTGTTTGCTTGCTTGTCCTAGAATTTATTTTGGCACCGAAATTATTTTCCTCCTTGATCTCCTCCCTAAATTCCTTGGCAATTTTCCCAAATAAATTCCTAGACCACTTCCCCTTGAAAACTATCCTTGGCCCTTCCTTGAATTTCCTCATCTCATTCCTTAAATCCAATTCCAATCAAATGTGTACTCTAGTGTGTGTGTGTGTATATATATATATATGTATGTATGTATGTATATTCTGGGAAATAGAAAATGAAATAGGAAATAGAGAAAATGGCCGCGGGCTCATTTTCCCCTCGGGCTGCACTGCTTGTGGCCGCCTCCCTTCCCCTCTTGGGCCACCACCGGCCCAGCTCGGACCTCCCTCTCCCTCTCTTCCCTCCACACGGGCCGGCCCAACCGAAAGGCCACCAAAGCCAACAACAGCCTTGCCGGCTCAACTCCCACTCCTTTTCCTCTCCTTTCACTTACACGCGGGCCCCAGCTGTCATCATCATCTTCTACCTCCAGACATCGACGAAAATACCGCGTCGTCTACCTCCGACGCGTCGGCGCCGCGGGCTACTGTGCCGAACCGCCTCTGTGCTTTGTCGCCGAGCACCTCCTCGCCATAGCTCCTCCAAAATATCTTCACGAACCGCCTCTCTCCCGTGTTTCCTTCCGTCATGCTTATCCATTTACAGCTGGAGCTCTCCCATGGCCGTGGAGATATTTTCCGGCGAAACCGCCTTCCTGTAGCTCAAGCTCGGCTATAAATAGCCCGCCATGGACGCTGTGGAGCCTCGCCCCGACGAGCTCGAGCTCGAGGTCGACTCCAGCTTCTCTCCATTCTCCTCCTTCCCCATTCCGTTCCTCTGCCCGCCGCTGCGCCCGGGTCACCGCGCCTGCTCGGGCGCGCACTGCGCACACTTCCCAGCCGTCGTGCCGTCCTCGCTACCGGAGTCCACCTCGCCGGGAGGCCGCGCCCACCTCTGCTTGTTGGAACGCCGCCGCCGAGGACGCTGCCGCCTCGCCCGGCGGGCCGCCGTGCCAAGTCGGGCAGACTTGCTCTGCACCACGCCGGTGCTGAACCATGCCGGGAGTCGAATGTCGCCGGCCGAGCTTCCTCCTGCTCTCCATGCCTCTCTCTTCCCTCTCTCTCTTCCCCCTCGCTTCTTCCCTCCACTGCTGTGCACGAACGCCACCGGTGCAAAGGCGGAGACGCCGGTGTCCTGCACTGCAGCACCTCCCCTCCGTTTTCCCTCTCCCTTCCTTCCTTCCTCCCTTTCTCCCTCCCTTTCTTTTCTCTCTTGCTACACGGACGGAGACACAGATAGGGACGGACGGGCAGCACCCAAGAGTGCGGGGGTGACGACATCCCCATCCATGCCGTGCAACCAATGGAAGCACGCCACCTCATCATGGACCCCGCGTGTCATTGGCACACTCTTTATCCCTTCCTCCTCCTTTCGTCCCACCGACTGCACAAGGACAGGGCAGAACGGTCGGGGGATGAACGTGATGTCGACACTCTCCACTACACCCTCACCTCGCGGGACCCACACGCCCCCTTCCCTTCTCCGTGGGCCGCGGCACACATGAACCCAGAGTGGAGCACACGGACTACAAAGACTGATAGAAGACCCGGTCCACAAAGACAGTAGCAGCGGTCGACCCCGCCATCCCGGACCCGCGGCGTCACTGTACCTAAATTGCTACGCGTGCGTGAGAGTGTACACAGGAGAGTAGGAAACACATTTCCATGTATAGAAAAATTCCCAGAAAAATTTCTAAATAAACTAGGTACACCCCATACCCTACCCTATAATTCCCAACTCATTCCCTTATCCCAATTTTCAGAAATAATTTCCAAGTCCATTTCCAATTCTCTTCCCCGAATAAATCTTTGGAAATTCATATCTTCACCATCCCGTTCCCAATTCTAGAAATTCTACCACCATAATTCTTCTAAAATCATGCCCTAATTATCCATGTCATTGTCCCCATTTTTTTGGTGCTCATTTAAATTCTAGTAATAATTGGTTGTTTCTCTTTCTTGTATAATTAGTACTAACCCGTTTTAATTAATATAAATGCTAACCGTAGTAATAATCATCTGTAGTGCTAGCTAACCACATACCCATGAAGGTGAGTAGGTTTTGGTAACATGTCATATGCTCCGACATGTCCGTACCCAATCACCAAAAAAAGAGATACACCAATATATATACACACACACACGGACATGTCCGATACCCGGACACGCCCCGTGTGGCTAACTCCGCACCACCGTAGTTAACTCTAGTAATAACCCTCGCCGTGGTAGTAGCTAACCCCATATATATGTACACACATATGGTAAGTCCTGTATATACAATTATATATATATATATATATATATATATATATATATATATATATATATATATATATATATATATACTGGCATATACCTATGTATCGCTAACCTAACCCTAGGCATATATGTACACGCATACATGCCACCAACCTTAGCCACCACCTATCTATAGCTAGCCTAAACCCTACATACAGTATATAAGTATGTATGCCCGTACCTAACCACCTAGACCCTATCTCTACGTAAACCCTCCTAGCTAACCCCGCCAAACCCTAGTGGACCTATAGAAGTAGGCCAAGCTGTCTATGATGACTTGGTCAAGCTTTTTCTTTAGGTTCACATAATAGTGAAAGATAATAATATGGTCTGGTCTTTCATAGATAACCACCCCACGCTAACCCAGCCCGTAGGAGCCATCCATTGGATAGATAATCTTTACCTACCTCTTATTTCAAGTTCACATAGTAATGATAGAATTAGGATAAACCCTCCATCACCTACAACCCACCCCGTCGGGATCCCCCCCTTGTTTTGGTTGATCGTGCTTGCTTAGATCATGCTTGTTGTGTATGCATTGTTTGGTTTTTGCTCTTTTGTTTGTCAAGCAATAGATCGCGTAGACTAGAAGACGCATTAAAGGACCCGATGGATCCCTCAAGCACGGTGACGTCAAGACTCGAAGGATTGCTACTACACCAAGACGAAGTACCGCTATATCAAGACATTGGAGACAAAAGCGAAGGAATCAAGACCCTTGGATATACTCGTCAGCGAGCGGAGGCAAGTCCTAATTTCCCCCTTTCTACCACCCTTCCATCTTACTCATATAATAATTAATTTACAAAGGACCATATGAGATAATGTGATATCGTGATAACATGATAAGGGAATAACATGATAAAGTGACTATATATGCTATGACTTGGAACGGGTAGGGGGTAATCTAGGTGTAGATTACTTGGCGGATATTATCTGCGAAGGATATCCCATCGGAGATACCTATTCTAGTCACCCCTAAGGACCGGTTCATAGTCTCTTATTCATCCCTGTGTGACATTTCGCAGCCCACACGTCTATATGGGTAGTCTTGATCTCACACCCCGTTAGGTTGAAGTACATTTCCACTTAGGGGCCGGTGTAGGCAAACGGTAGAGCAGGGAGACGGCGTAGGATGCTAAGTGATCTTCCATGGTCGGTTGGGCGTGGACGCTATGTGATCTTCCACGTAAAATTGTTGGGTGCACATTTGCTAGCTATATACATATATTCATATATTCTAAGTGTGGATGCTAAGTGATCTTCCACAAAGTGTGTAAGGGCATGGGTTGCGAGAGAGCTTCCATGTCCGGGTTAGGCGTAGGAAGAAGAGTGGTTTTCCCCGCTTAACTTTTTCCCAACCCCTGAGCGCCGTAGTGGAAGTGTATGGAAACCTAAGTTTCGCGTACTCTCGGTGCGAGATCTCGGTAGTTCTTTTCCAACCATTGGCCGTGGAAGGGATCGTAATTACCGTGTGGGGGGAAAAGTGTACAACCTCTCGCAGTTTTTACTTGAATCTATTCGAATAGCCACGTCCTTGGAATGGGCAGATGCCGGAATGAGACGCTATGATTAGACTACAACAACAATGGATAATCTGGTAAGACGTATTAATGATTTGGTAACCATAACTTAATTTGGGAACTGGTGAGGATGATGAATACCCTACCAGGGCCCAACCTATAATTATAACTACTACACATTTAACCTCCATCCACCCAAAGTTAGGGCTCGCTGAGTACGTATGTACTCAACCCCCTTCTCCCTATGTTTTTAGACAGGAAGCTGCAGGAGTATATCCGAGGATGAAGCCGTTCGAAAGCCTACATCAGGATGGACTACTGGAGCTACACGAGAACAGGACGCCGAAGGATACATGAAGACAGAGCTGCATGACTATGTGAAGATGCTACGCTAGGACTACGCTTAGGACTACGATGATCACGATATAGGAATAGCTAGGGTTTTGTCTGCACTCCGGGTTGCTGTAGGAATGGAGCCATGATAATATAGAACCCGCCGTCTTAGAACTCGATATATGCTATAAGGCCAGTGGCCCAAAACTATGTAAACCCGAACAATGTATCATGTTTTCCCCGTAGCAATAAAAAAGTATGCTTTTGATATCAATCTTGTTTAATTGTGCATGTCGACTACTTGATCCGAGGGGACCCGACATATGATGCCTGATGGACCCTAAAAAATCGGGGGCCGACAGTGGTATCGAGCCATACTTGGACTCAGTAGGACAAACCCTTAGGTTGGATTTTTAGTTAGAAACGCTTTTCTAAAAACTATTTTCAAAAATCTTGCTTATAACCCTTGACTCTTACCCCCCTTGATCTTCTATTTCAAAACAGCTTTTTCTCTCTCATCTCACCCCTTCAAAACTACGAGTAGTATAGATAGAGTGACATAGAGTTTAGACTTGGAGTGCTCCTATAGATAGATTACGCGAAAGTAGTATACGCCTGCTTGACAAACCTTGATTGTTTCTTTTTATCTTGTTTGCTTTTGTTACAAATACCCCATAGATTTCTCATTCTTGCTTGCTTCTCTCCCCTACCTATATCTATTAGGAATAGATCCTTCTGCTTTTCTCTCTCATCCCCTCTGTCCTGTAGAGTAGACTTCAAACTAACATGCAGGTAACCACCACCCGAGAGTATTAAGAAGACAATCACCATCAGAAGAAGATTTATCAAGAAGACAAGATGAAGATCAACAACTAGTTAAGCCACTGCAATTATTAGTGAAGACACCGGACAGTACAAGAAACCAACTGCGGAAAGCCGCGAACGTCGTGCATGCCGCCACCTGCGCTCGTCTTCTCCATAGTGCCGCGCACCACCGCCGCTCGTGCTATCCCTCCTCGCACGACCGTGACCACACGCCACCGCCCGTGACACCGCTGTGTCTGTCCCCTCGCACGACCGACATCGCGCACCACCGACGCCGCTTGTCTTTGTCACCTCGGTCCCCCACCCCGATGCCACGATGCCCGCCGATGATCACGCGCACCCACCCCCGCTCACCCCCCCAACTCGCCAACGATCGCCTATAAAAAGCCCCACCTGCCCCTTCGTCACCCAAAACACCCCCAATCACCCTACTATCAACGAAAATCACCCACATCCATCCTACTAATCAAGAGCCGACCAAGTGGATTACTTCAAGAAGAAGTTAGAATACAAGCTGAAGATTGCCGAAGAAGACAACAAGGAGTTCGAAGTACATAATCGGAAGCAGAAGTTGAAGCCTATACGATGGACCCCGATGAAGAAGTGTTCGTTGCTACCCTTCTGGCTATCCTAATCCCTCCCCCCTCATTGGATTTACAATCTTGTATATCATTGTAATGCGTCCGCTACCATATGAAAGATGTTAAGCTACTTGTTGAATTGAAGAATTATGCTGGCACTAGAAAATTTTCAAAATTATTAAGGAAAAATGAAGAAAAAATATATATATATGTGGCCAAGAAATCACCCTCTCACCCGGGATATACACTACAACTCGACGACTCCTACGTTACGCCGCGATTCGTCAAGACTACACCGCCACCGCACAATCACCAAGGCTACACCACCATAGCACGGTCATCAAGGCTACACCCCGCCACAGTATCCCACTGTGTAGTGGAACCCACAACCGCTCCACTCCCTTCCACCGCACACTTGAAGACCAGTCAAAGCGTCCCATGCAAGCCTCACTCCGACTCACTATAAAAGGAGTACCCCTCCACCTTTACTCACCATCCTACTCCAATCGTCCCATTGCTAGCCCTTCGTCTCCCTCTCACAACCATACTTCTTGCTATCCACCCACAAGCCATTACCACCAAGCCCCTAGCCAAGAATGGCCGAAGTCCGGATCAACACCCCAAGCTTTCCCGGCTTCTCTGCAAGACCATGCAAATACTTGGCATCCCAGAACGCCTAGTGTGTGAAGGCCGCACGTATGAAAAGCATGGCAACGAGCATTGTGAGGTCACCATCTGCATCACCAAGAGTGAAGGCCTCCCCGACATCACCAACGCCTAGAGTATGACTATCACCGGATTTTGCTTCACGGACGCCTACCAAGCTGCCGCCCGCCAAGCCCTACGACACCTGCGCCAGACCTACAAGGATCACCCCATCATGGAGTTTGTGACCATCTGCATGAAGACCCTCGACGAGGAGACTGAAGCCGAGATCTCCGTCCGCAAGCTCCAAGGAGACTTCGCCGCCGCCCAAGCCCATGTAGCCGTCGCCCAAAGCCGCGAGACCACTCTCGCCGAAGCCCTGAAGGAAGCCGGAGACCGCCACATCCAGCAGCTGAAGGACGCCTACCTCGTCACCAAGCCCCGAAGAAGGATGTCCGCCATGGTCGGGCAAGCCCTCATCCTGGAAGGAACCCCTGTCTACCCAGCGCCGCCACCATCAGAGGCCTACGACATCGAGTCTCTCATTCCACTCACTCAACCACTGCCAGGAGAAGAGCGGACCCACACCCCAGCTCAGTAGCAGGACGACTGACGCCCAGGACCGCATCCACCCAACTCGACGAGGTGGATTAGTTATCTTAGGGAGATGTACTTGTAGCCTAGTTGCATCCTCCCTCCTTCCCTGACGATTGTAACCCCCGCTATGTTTGAATTAAGGTGATTGCGGTCCCACAATATTCATGATTTTTCTCACTGGAGTGACATACTCATGCATGAAATGCCAGCTAAATAAATGAGGGCAGTATGAGATGGAAATAAATCGGAACATGATATGCTAAGAGGCCATAACAATATCAGCCTAGAAATATCTCAATCTAATATTAGAAGATTTAGGCAAAATCTTCTAAGTGGGGTAGACCCGAACCCCATAAATTAGAAAGGGCGGAAACAAGTCAAGAACAAGTTACTGACGAAGAAGAATTCTAGATGAGAAGTGGAATCCTAAGAAGATGAGAAGAGAAGACCTCTTGACGAGAAGTGGAACCTCAAGATACTTTGTGATTGTTGCTCAAAAGAAACTAAGACAATTATCACTATAAAGCTAGAAGAAGTAGAAAGAACAAAGCCGGATAGCTTAGAAGCAAGAACAAAGGGGTGAATCATTGAAGACTAATTCATCTAAGTGGGGTAGCATTACAGTACAGAATGATAACTATGAGAAGAAGAATAAAAAGGATGATATGCAAAAAAAAAAAAATTGAGAACACCGAAAATCAAATTTTCTAAGTGGGATAGCCCTTGAAGACCTAGAAGTTGTCAGAAGAAAAAGAAGATGGTACGACCATGGATGCTACAAGAAGACCTTAAGAAGCACGACAAGATAACCCACAGGATCCAAGATCGATAGAAGGCTGAAGACCTCTCGGGAAGATGGAGGATGCTACGGTAAGATAAATAGGAAATCGCGATTAGTTTTCTCTCCACCTTAGTTTTTCTCTCCTCCCTAGATTTCTTCCTCTAGTTTTCTCAAATCTCGGGGACGAGATTCATTCTAAGTGGGGTAGACTTGTAACACCCGTGTTTTTGCATCATTTTAAAAATCACTAAAATTTTGAACTTTTTATAATTTACCACAAATTAAAATTTTTAGTTTATTTTTCGCAAAAAACCGTATTTAAAAACCTTTTCTAAAACCCTTGCATCAAAATTCACCATATGCATTATTGTTTGACATGAGAGCTTGCCATGTTTGTTTGAATGCTTGACATGCCTGCTTGCTTGTGTTGTTTGCTTGCTTGTCCTAGAATTTATTTTGGCACCGAAATTATTTTCCTCCTTGATCTCCTCCCTAAATTCCTTGGCAATTTTCCCAAATAAATTCCTAGACCACTTCCCCTTGAAAACTATCCTTGGCCCTTCCTTGAATTTCCTCATCTCATTCCTTAAATCCAATTCCAATCAAATGTGTACTCTAGTGTGTGTGTGTGTATATATATATATATGTATGTATGTATGTATATTCTGGGAAATAGAAAATGAAATAGGAAATAGAGAAAATGGCCGCGGGCTCATTTTCCCCTCAGGCCTGCACTGTGGCCGCCTCCCTTCCCCTCTTGGGCCACCACCGGCCCAGCTCGGACCTCCCTCTCTCCTCTCTTCCCTCCACACGGGCCGGCCCAACCGGAAAGGCCACCAGGCCAACAACAGCAGCGCAGCAGCTCAACTCCCACTCCTTTTCCTCTCCTTTCACTTACACGCGGGCCCCAGCTGTCATCATCATCTTCTACCTCCAGACATCGACGAAAATACCGCGTCGTCTACCTCCGACGCGTCGGCGCCGCGGGCTACTGTGCCGAACCGCCTCTGTGCTTTGTCGCCGAGCACCTCTGCCATAGCTCCTCCAAAATATCTTCACGAACCGCCTCTCTCCCGTGTTTCCTTCCGTCATGCTTATCCATTTACAGCTGGAGCTCTCCCATGGCCGTGGAGATATTTTCCGGCGAAACCGCCTTCCTGTAGCTCAAGCTCGGCTATAAATAGCCCGCCATGGACGCTGTGGAGCCTCGCCCCGACGAGCTCGAGCTCGAGGTCGACTCCAGCTTCTCTCCATTCTCCTCCTTCCCCATTCCGTTCCTCTGCTTCGCTTCGCCTGCGCCCGAGGTCACCGCGCCGCTCGGAGGCGCGCACTGCGCACACTTCCCAGCCGTCGTGCCCGTCCTCGCTACCGGAGTCCACCTCGCCGGAGGCCGCGCCCACCTCTTGTTGTTGGAGCGCCGCCGCCGCGCCGAGGGGCTGCAGCCTCGCCCAGCAGGCCGCCGTGCCGAAGTCCGGAGCAGCTTGCTCTGCACCACGCCGGTGCTGAACCATGCCGGAGTCGAATGTCGCCGGCCGAGCTTCCTCCCTGCTCTCCATGCCTCTCTCTTCCCTCTCTCTCTTCCCCCTCGCTTCTTCCCCTCCACTGCTGTGCACGGAACGCCACCGGTGCAAAGGCAGGACGCCGGTGTCCTGCACCTGCAGCACCTCCCCTCCGTTTTCCCTCTCCCCTTCCTTCCTTCC
Source organism: Chrysopogon serrulatus (assembly GCA_015844335.1). Lineage (NCBI taxonomy): Eukaryota > Viridiplantae > Streptophyta > Magnoliopsida > Poales > Poaceae > Chrysopogon > Chrysopogon serrulatus. The sequence goes on along the minus strand of JADLZL010007732.1, from coordinate 54,301 downwards.
TCCCTTTCTCCCTCCCTTTCTTTTCTCTCTTGCTACACGGACGGAGACACAGATAGGGACGGACGGGCAGCACCCAGTAGTGCAGGGTGACGACATCCCCATCCATGCCGTGCAACCAATGGAAGCACGCCACCTCATCATGGACCCCGCGTGTCATTGGCACACTCTTTATCCCTTCCTCCTCCTTTCTGTCCACCGACTGCACAAGGACAGGGCAGGAACGGTCAGGGGATGAACGTGATGTCGACACTCTCCACTACACCCTCACCTCGCGGGACCCACACGCCCCCTTCCCTTCTCCGTGGACGCGGCACACATGAACCTGGAGTGGAGCACACGGACTACAGCACAGTAGAAGACCCGGTCCACAGCACAGTAGCAGCAGTCGACCCCGCCATCCCTGGACCCGCGCGTCAGCTGTACCTAAATTGCTACGCGTACCCGAGAGTGTACACAGGAGAGTAGGAAACACATTTCCATGTATAGAAAAATTCCCAGAAAATTTCTAAATAAACTAGGTACACCCCATACCCTACCCTATAATTCCCAACTCATTCCCTTATCCCAATTTTCAGAAATAATTTCCAAGTCCATTTCCAATTCTCTTCCCCCGAATAAATCTTTGGAAATTCATATCTTCACCATCCGTTCCCAATTCTAGAAATTCTACCACCATAATTCTTCTAAAATCATGCCCTAATTATCCATGTCATTGTCCCCATTTTTTTGGTGCTCATTTAAATTCTAGTAATAATTGGTTGTTTCTCTTTCTTGTATAATTAGTACTAACCCGTTTTAATTAATATAAATGCTAACCGTAGTAATAATCATCTGTAGTGCTAGCTAACCACATACCCATGAAGGTGAGTAGGTTTTGGTAACATGTCATATGCTCCGACATGTCCGTACCCAATCACCAAAAAATAGATACACCAATATATATACACACACACACACCTTATTACATGTCCGATACCCGACACGCCCGTGTGGCTAACTCCGCACCACCGTAGTTAACTCTAGTAATAACCCTCGCCGTGGTAGTAGCTAACCCCGTATATATGTACACACATATGGTAAGTCCTGTATATACAATTATATATATATATATATATATATATATATATATATATATATATATATATACTCGGGCATATACCTATGTATCGCTAACCTAACCCCCTAGGCATATATGTACACGCATACATGCCACCAACCTTAGCCACCACCTATCTATAGCTAGCCTAAACCCTACATACGAGTATATAAGTATGTATGCCCGTACCTAACCACCTAGACCCTATCTCTACGTAAACCCTCCTAGCTAACCCCGCCAAACCCTAGTGGACCTATAGAAGTAGGCCAAGCTGTCTATGATGACTTGGTCAAGCTTTTTCTTTAGGTTCACATAATAGTGAAAGATAATAATATGGTCTGGTCTTTCATAGATAACCACCCCACGCTAACCCAGCCCGTAGGAGCCATCCAGTTGGATAGATAATCTTTACCTACCTCTTATTTCAAGTTCACATAGTAATGATAGAATTAGGATAAACCCTCCATCACCTACAACCCACCCCGTCAGGATCCCCCTCCTTGTTTTGGTTGATCGTGCTTGCTTAGATCATGCTTGTTGTGTATGCATTGTTTGGTTTTGCTCTTTTGTTTGTCAAGCAATAGATCGCGTAGACTAGAAGACGTACAAGGACCCGATGGATCCCTGAAGCACGGTGACGTCAAGACTCGAAGGATTGCTACTACACCAAGACGAAGTACCGCTATATCAAGACATTGGAGACAAAAGCGAAGGAATCAAGACCCTTGGATATACTCGTCAGCGAGCGGAGGCAAGTCCTAATTTCCCCCTTTCTACCACCCTTCCATCTTACTCATATAATAATTAATTTACAAAGGACCATATGAGATAATGTGATATCGTGATAACATGATAAGGGAATAACATGATAAAGTGACTATATATGCTATGACTTGGAACGGGTAGGGGTAATCTAGGTGTAGATTACTTGGCGGATATTACTGCGAAGGATATCCTGTCGGAGATACCTATTCTAGTCACCCCTAAGGACCGGTTCATAGTCTCTTATTCATCCCTTATTGTGACATTTCGTGCAGCCACACGTCTATATGGGTAGTCTTGATCTCACACCCCGTTAGGTTGAAGTACATTTCCACTTAGGGGGCCGGTGTAGGCAAACGGTAGAGCAGGAGACGGCGTAGGATGCTAAGTGATCTTCCATGGTCTGGTTGGGCGTGGACGCTATGTGATCTTCCACGTAAAATTGTTGGGTGCACATTTGCTAGCTATATACATATATTCATATATTCTAAGTGTGGATGCTAAGTGATCTTCCACAAAGTGTGTAAGGGCATGGGTTGCGAGAGAGCTTCCATGTCCGGGTTAGGCGTAGGAAGAAGAGTGGTTTTCCCCGCTTAACTTTTTCCCAACCCCTGAGCGCCGTAGTGGAAGTGTATGGAAACCTAAGTTTCGCGTACTCTCGGGTACGAGATCTCGGTAGTTCTTTTCCAACCATTGGCCGTGGAAGGGATCGTAATTACCGTGTGGGGAAAAGTGTACAACCTCTGCAGAGTTTTACTTGAATCTATTCGAATAGCCACGTCCTTGGAATGGGCAGATGCCGGGATGAGACGCTATGATTAGACTACAACAACAATGGATAATCTGGTAAGATGTATTAATGATTTGGTAACCATAACTTAATTTGGGAACTGGTGAGGATGATGAATACCCTACCAGGGCCCAACCTATAATTATAACTACTACACATTTAACCTCCATCCACCCAAAGTTAGGGCTCGCTGAGTACGTATGTACTCAACCCCCCTTCTCCCTATGTTTTTAGACAGGAAGCTGCAGGAGTATATCCGAGGATGAAGCCGTTCGAAAGCCTACATCAGGATGGACTACTGGAGCTACACGAGAACAGGACGCCGAAGGATACATGAAGACAGAGCTGCATGACTATGTGAAGATGCTACGCTAGGACTACGCTTAGGACTACGATGATCACGATATAGGAATAGCTAGGGTTTTGTCTGCACTCCGGGTTGCCTGTAGGAATGGAGCCATGATAATATAGAACCGCTGTCTTAGAACTCTGATATATGCTATAAGGCCAGTGGCCCAAACTATGTAAACCCGAACAATGTATCATGTTTTCCCCGTAGCAATAAAAGTATGCTTTTGATATCAATCTTGTTTAATTGTGCATGTCAGCTACTGATCCAGGGACTGACATATGATGCACAGTGGACCCTAAAAAAATCAGGGGCCGACAGAGTGGTATCAGAGCCATACTTGGACTGTAGGACAAACCCTTAGGTTGGATTTTAGTTAGAAACGCTTTTCTAAAAACTATTTTCAAAAATCTTGCTTATAACCCTTGACTCTTACCCCCCTTGATCTTCTATTTCAAAACAGCTTTTTCTCTCTCATCTCACCCCTTCAAAACTACGAGTAGTATAGATAGAGTGACATAGAGTTTAGACTTGGAGTGCTCCTATAGATAGATTACGCGAAAGTAGTATACGCCTGCTTGACAAACCTTGATTGTTTCTTTTTATCTTGTTTGCTTTTGTTACAAATACCCCATAGATTTCTCATTCTTGCTTGCTTCTCTCCCCTACCTATATCTATTAGGAATAGATCCTTCTGCTTTTCTCTCTCATCCCCTCTGTCCTGTAGAGTAGACTTCAAACTAACATGCAGGTAACCACCACCCGAGAGTATTAAGAAGACAATCACCATCAGAAGAAGATTTATCAAGAAGACAAGATGAAGATCAACAACTAGTTAAGCCACTGCAATTATTAGTGAAGACACCGGACAGTACACAGCAAACCAACTGTGAAAGCCGCGAACGTCGTGCATGCCGCCACTGTTGCGCTCGTCTTCTCCATAGTGCCGCGCACCACCGCCGCTCGTGCTATCCCCTCCCTGCACGACCGTGACCACACGCCACCGCCCCGTGACACTGCTCGTGCTGTCCCCTCTGCACGACCGACATCGCGCACCACCGACGCCGCTTGTGCTGTCACCTCGGTCCCCCACCCCGATGCCACGATGCCCGCCGATGATCACGCGCACCCAGCCGCGCACTCACCCCCCCAACTCTGCCAACGATCGCCTATAAAAGCCCCAGCTGCCCCTTCTGTCACCCAAAACACCCCCAATCACCCTACTATCAACGAAAATCACCCACATCCATCCTACTAATCAAGAGCCGACCAAGTGGATTACTTCAAGAAGAAGTTAGAATACAAGCTGAAGATTGCCGAAGAAGACAACAAGGAGTTCGAAGTACATAATCGGAAGCAGAAGTTGAAGCCTATACGATGGACCCCGATGAAGAAGTGTTCGTTGCTACCCTTCTGGCTATCCTAATCCCTCCCCTCATTGGATTTACAATCTTGTATATCATTGTAATGCGTCCGCTACCATATGAAAGATGTTAAGCTACTTGTTGAATTGAAGAATTATGCTGGCACTAGAAAATTTTCAAAATTATTAAGGAAAAATGAAGAAAAATATATATATATGTGGCCAAGAAATCACCCTCTCACCCGGGATATACACTACAACTCGACGACTCCTACGTCGCACAGTCGTCAAGACTACACCGCCACCGTACAATCACCAAGGCTACACCACCATAGCACGGTCATCAAGGCTACACCCCGCCACAGTATCCCACTGTGTAGTGGAACCCACAACCGCTCCACTCCCTTCCACCGCACACTTGAAGACCAGTCAAAGCGTCCCATGCAAGCCTCACTCCGACTCACTATAAAAGGAGTACCCCTCCACCTTTACTCACCATCCTACTCCAATCGTCCCATTGCTAGCCCTTCGTCTCCCTCTCACAACCATACTTCTTGCTATCCACCCACAAGCCATTACCACCAAGCCCCTAGCCAAGAATGGCCGAAGTCTGGATCAACACCCCAGGCTTTCCCCAGCTTCTCTGCAAGACCATGCAAATACTTGGCATCCCAGAACGCCTAGTGTGTGAAGGCCGCACGTATGAAAAGCATGGCAACGAGCATTGTGAGGTCACCATCTGCATCACCAAGAGTGAAGGCCTCCCCGACATCACCAACGCCTAGAGTATGACTATCACCGGATTTTGCTTCACGGACGCCTACCAAGCTGCCGCCCGCCAAGCCCTACGACACCTGCGCCAGACCTACAAGGATCACCCCATCATGGAGTTTGTGACCATCTGCATGAAGACCCTCGACGAGGAGACTGAAGCCGAGATCTCCGTCCGCAAGCTCCAAGGAGACTTCGCCGCCGCCCAAGCCCATGTAGCCGTCGCCCAAAGCCGCGAGACCACTCTCGCCGAAGCCCTGAAGGAAGCCGGAGACCGCCACATCCAGCGGCTGAAGGACGCCTACCTCGTCACCAAGCCCCGAAGAAGGATGTCCGCCATGGTCGGGCAAGAGCCTGTCATCCTGGAAGGAACCCCTGTCTACCCAGCGCCGCCACCATCAGAGGCCTACGACATCGAGTCTCTCATTCCACTCACTCAACCACTGCCAGGAGAAGAGCGGACCCACACCCCAGCTCAGTAGCAGGACGACTGACGCCCAGGACCGCATCCACCCAACTCGACGAGGTGGATTAGTTATCTTAGGGAGATGTACTTGTAGCCTAGTTGCATCCTCCCTCCTTCCCTGACGATTGTAACCCCTGCTATGTTTGAATTAAGGTGATTGCGGTCCCACAATATTCATGATTTTTCTCACTTTGGAGTGACATACTCATGCATGAAATGCCGCCTAAATAAATGAGGGCAGTATGAGATGGAAATAAATCGGAACATGATATGCTAAGAGGCCATAACAATATCAGCCTAGAAATATCTCAATCTAATATTAGAAGATTTAGGCAAAATCTTCTAAGTGGGGTAGACCCGAACCCCATAAATTAGAAAGGGCGGAAACAAGTCAAGAACAAGTTACTGACGAAGAAGAATTCTAGATGAGAAGTGGAATCCTAAGAAGATGAGAAGAGAAGACCTCTTGACGAGAAGTGGAACCTCAAGATACTGTGATTGTTGCTCAAAAGAAACTAAGACAATTATCACTATAAAGCTAGAAGAAGTAGAAAGAACAAAGCCGGATAGCTTAGAAGCAAGAACAAAGGGGTGAATCATTGAAGACTAATTCATCTAAGTGGGGTAGCATTACAGTACAGAATGATAACTATGAGAAGAAGAATAAAAAGGATGATATGCAAAAAAAAAAAATTGAGAACACCGGAAAATCAAATTTTCTAAGTGGGATAGCCCTTGAAGACCTAGAAGTTGTCAGAAGAAAAAGAAGATGGTACGACCATGGATGCTACAAGAAGACCTTAAGAAGCACGACAAGATAACCCACAGGATCCAAGATCGATAGAAGGCTGAAGACCTCTCGGGAAGATGGAGGATGCTACGGTAAGATAAATAGGAAATCGCGATTAGTTTTCTCTCCACCTTAGTTTTTCTCTCCTCCCTAGATTTCTTCCTCTAGTTTTCTCAAATCTCGGGGGGCGAGATTCATTCTAAGTGGGGTAGACTTGTAACACCCGTGTTTTTGCATCATTTTAAAAATCACTAAAATTTTGAACTTTTTATAATTTACCACAAATTAAAATTTTTAGTTTATTTTTCGCAAAACCGTATTTAAAAACCTTTTCTAAAACCCTTGCATCAAAATTCACCATATGCATTATTGTTTGACATGAGAGCTTGCCATGTTTGTTTGAATGCTTGACATGCCTGCTTGCTTGTGTTGTTTGCTTGCTTGTCCTAGAATTTATTTTGGCACCGAAATTATTTTCCTCCTTGATCTCCTCCCTAAATTCCTTGGCAATTTTCCCAAATAAATTCCTAGACCACTTCCCCTTGAAAACTATCCTTGGCCCTTCCTTGAATTTCCTCATCTCATTCCTTAAATCCAATTCCAATCAAATGTGTACTCTAGTGTGTGTGTGTGTATATATATATATATGTATGTATGTATGTATATTCTGGGAAATAGAAAATGAAATAGGAAATAGAGAAAATGGCCGCGGGCTCATTTTCCCCTCAGGCCTGCACTGTGGCCGCCTCCCTTCCCCTCTTGGGCCACCACCGGCCCAGCTCGGACCTCCCTCTCTCCTCTCTTCCCTCCACACGGGCCGGCCCAACCGGAAAGGCCACCAGGCCAACAACAGCAGCGCAGCAGCTCAACTCCCACTCCTTTTCCTCTCCTTTCACTTACACGCGGGCCCCAGCTGTCATCATCATCTTCTACCTCCAGACATCGACGAAAATACCGCGTCGTCTACCTCCGACGCGTCGGCGCCCGCGAGCTCTTGTGCCGAGACCGCCTCGTGCTTTGTCGCCGAGCACCTCTGCCATAGCTCCTCCAAAATATCTTCCGCGAACCGCCTCTCTCCGTGTTTCCTTCCGTCATGCTTATCCATTTACAAATGGGAGCTCTCCCATGGCCGTGGAGATATTTTCGGCGAAACCGCCTTCCTGTAGCTCAAGCTCGGCTATAAATAGCCCGCCATGGACGCTGTGGAGCCTCGCCCGGCGAGCTCGAGCTCGAGGTCGACTCCGACTTCTCTCCATTCTCCTCCTTCCCCATTCCGTTCCTGCGCTTCGCCGCTGCGCCCAGGCTGTCACCGCGCCGCTCGGGCCACTGCTGCTACACTTCCCGGCCGTCGTGCCCGTCCTCGCTACGAGTCCACCTCGCCGGAGGCAGCGCCCACCTCTCGGCTTGTTGGAACGCCGCCCCGGGGGCCCGCCGCCTGACGGCCGAGCCCCCGTGCGAAGTCCGGGCGACTTGCTCGCACCACGCCGGTCTTGAACCATGCCGGAGTCGAATGTCGCCGGCCGAGCTTCCTCCCTTTTCCATGCCTCTCTTCCCTCTCTCTCTTCCCCTCGCTTCTTCCCCCACCTGTGTGCGTGCGGAACGCCACCGGTGCAAAGGCAGGGCCGGGTGTCCTCTGCCTGCAGCACCTCCCCCTCCGTTTTCCCTCTCCCCTTCCTTCCTTCCTCCCTTTCTCCCTCCCTTTCTTTTCTCTCTTGCTACACGGACGGAGACACGGATAGGGACGGACGGGCAGCACCCAAGTAGTGCGGGGGTGACGACATCCCCATCCATCCATGCCGTGCAACCAATGGAAGCACGCCACCTCATCATGGACCCCGCGTGTCATTGGCACACTCTTTATCCCTTCCTCCTCCTTTCTGTCCACCGACCGCACAAGGACAGGGCAGGAACGGTCGGGGGATGAACGTGATGTCGACACTCTCCACTACACCCTCACCTCGCGGGACCCACACGCCCCCCTTCCCTTCTCCGTGGGCGCGGCACACATGAACCCGGAGTGGAGCACACGGACTACAAAGACTGATAGAAGACCCGGTCCACAAAGCACAGTAGCAGCAGTCGACCCCGCCATCCCCGGACCCGCGCGTCAGCTGTACCTAAATTGCTACGCGTACCCGAGAGTGTACACAGGAGAGTAGGAAACACATTTCCATGTATAGAAAAATTCCCAGAAAATTTCTAAATAAACTAGGTACACCCCATACCCTACCCTATAATTCCCAACTCATTCCCTTATCCCAATTTTCAGAAATAATTTCCAAGTCCATTTCCAATTCTCTTCCCCGAATAAATCTTTGGAAATTCATATCTTCACCATCCCGTTCCCAATTCTAGAAATTCTACCACCATAATTCTTCTAAAATCATGCCCTAATTATCCATGTCATTGTCCCCATTTTTTTGGTGCTCATTTAAATTCTAATAATAATTGGTTGTTTCTCTTTCTTGTATAATTAGTACTAACCCGTTTTTAATTAATATAAATGCTAACCGTAGTAATAATCATCTGTAGTGCTAGCTAACCACATACCCATGAAGGTGAGTAGGTTTTGGTAACATGTCATATGCTCCGACATGTCCGTACCCAATCACCAAAAAATAGATACACCAATATATATACACACACACACACGGACATGTCCGATACCCGGACACGCCCCGTGTGGCTAACTCCGCACCACCGTAGTTAACTCTAGTAATAACCCTCGCCGTGGTAGTAGCTAACCCCGTATATATGTACACACATATGGTAAGTCCTGTATATACAATTATATATATATATATATATATATATATATATATATATATATATATATATATATATATATATATATACTCGGGCATATACCTATGTATCGCTAACCTAACCCTAGGCATATATGTACACGCATACATGCCACCAACCTTAGCCACCACCTATCTATAGCTAGCCTAAACCCTACATACGAGTATATAAGTATGTATGCCCGTACCTAACCACCTAGACCCTATCTCTACGTAAACCCTCCTAGCTAACCCCCGCCAAACCCTAGTGGACCTATAGAAGTAGGCCAAGCTGTCTATGATGACTTGGTCAAGCTTTTTCTTTAGGTTCACATAATAGTGAAAGATAATAATATGGTCTGGTCTTTCATAGATAACCACCCCACGCTAACCCAGCCCGTAGGAGCCATCCAGTTGGATAGATAATCTTTACCTACCTCTTATTTCAAGTTCACATAGTAATGATAGAATTAGGATAAACCCTCCATCACCTACAACCCACCCCGTCAGGATCCCCCTCCTTGTTTTGGTTGATCGTGCTTGCTTAGATCATGCTTGTTGTGTATGCATTGTTTGGTTTTGCTCTTTTGTTTGTCAAGCAATAGATCGCGTAGACTAGAAGACGTACAAGGACCCGATGGATCCCTGAAGCACGGTGACGTCAAGACTCGAAGGATTGCTACTACACCAAGACGAAGTACCGCTATATCAAGACATTGGAGACAAAAGCGAAGGAATCAAGACCCTTGGATATACTCGTCAGCGAGCGGAGGCAAGTCCTAATTTCCCCCTTTCTACCACCCTTCCATCTTACTCATATAATAATTAATTTACAAAGGACCATATGAGATAATGTGATATCGTGATAACATGATAAGGGAATAACATGATAAAGTGACTATATATGCTATGACTTGAACGGGTAGGGGTAATCTAGGTGTAGATTACTTGGCGGATATTATCGAAGGATATCCTGTCGGAGATACCTATTCTAGTCACCCCTAAGGACCGGTTCATAGTCTCTTATTCATCCCTCGTGTGACATTTCGCGTGCAGACCACACGTCTATATGGGTAGTCTTGATCTCACACCCCGTTAGGTTGAAGTACATTTCCACTTAGGGGCCGGTGTAGGCAAACGGTAGAGCAGGAGACGGCGTAGGATGCTAAGTGATCTTCCATGGTGCAGTTGGGCGTGGGCGCTATGTGATCTTCCACGTAAAATTGTTGGGTGCACATTTGCTAGCTATATACATATATTCATATATTCTAAGTGTGGATGCTAAGTGATCTTCCACAAAGTGTGTGAGGGCATGGGTTGCGAGAGAGCTTCCATGTCCGGGTTAGGCGTAGGAAGAAGAGTGGTTTTCCCCGCTTAACTTTTTCCCAACCCCTGAGCGCCGTAGTGGAAGTGTATGGAAACCTAAGTTTCGCGTACTCTCGGGTACGAGATCTCGGTAGTTCTTTTTCAACCATTGGCCGTGGAAGGGATCGTAATTACCGTGTGGGGAAAAGTGTACAACCTCTGCAGAGTTTTACTTGAATCTATTCGAATAGCCACGTCCTTGGAATGGGCAGATGCCGGGATGAGACGCTATGATTAGACTACAACAACAATGGATAATCTGGTAAGATGTATTAATGATTTGGTAACCATAACTTAATTTGGGAACTGGTGAGGATGATGAATACCCTACCAGGGCCCAACCTATAATTATAACTACTACACATTTAACCTCCATCCACCCAAAGTTAGGGCTCGCTGAGTACGTATGTACTCAACCCCCCTTCTCCCTATGTTTTTAGACAGGAAGCTGCAGGAGTATATCCGAGGATGAAGCCGTTCGAGAGCCTACACCAGGATGGACTACTGGAGCTACACGAGAATAGGACGCCGAAGGATACATGAAGACAGAGCTGCATGACTATGTGAAGATGCTACGCTAGGACTACGCTTAGGACTACGATGATCACGATATAGGAATAGCTAGGGTTTTGTCTGCACTCCGGGTTGCCTGTAGGAATGGAGCCATGATAATATAGAACCGCTGTCTTAGAACTCTGATATATGCTATAAGGCCAGTGGCCTAAACTATGTAAACCCGAACAATGTATCATGTTTTCCCCGTAGCAATAAAAGTATGCTTTTGATATCAATCTTGTTTAATTGTGCATGTCAGCTACTGATCCAGGGACTGACATATGATGCACAGTGGACCCTAAAAAAATCAGGGGCCGACAACAAAGATCTATGTTGATGTAAATAAATGTATGATAGAGTGTAATTGCATGTTATTATGAGTTTCAATATAAATAAATAGGTTTTCATTTTAATTTTAAAAAATAGCGGAAAAGTTTCTACTGGTGGTTGGCTTAACCAACCGCCAGTAGAAATTGCATTTCCACTGGCGGTTCTCAAGAAACCGCCAGTGGAAATGATCCATTTCTACTGGCCTTTCGCACTGACGGCTCTGAGATCCGCCAGTACTGAGGTGTTTACCACCGCCAGCATTGCTCTTTTCTGTACTAGTGTATGCCTCTGCTTTCAGAATGCTGTCGGCTTTCTATGTCGTCATCGCCGGTGTCTATCTCGTGCATGGCGAAGGGCGAGCGAGGCCGACTAGTTTCTATACAACGAGGGTGGCAGAGGTGAAAGGTGAAGGTGGCGGCAAGACAATAAGACGTATGGTGAATTGGTGACTGCATCATGCTGACAGCACTACAGCACTACCGCATCCGGCAACAGAGGAGATTGCCGCACTTTTGAACTTGCAAGTGTATGGCTTGTAATATATGCTAGTATAAGTATTCAGAGCTGTGGTGAGGAGAAGGCACGCGCATGAATTGAACTTTTCAAACACCTGCCTGCTAAGAACATTCTGCAGCGATTTAATTTTTGACGTATTCATAAAAAACAACCTGAAGGAAAGGAATGAAGCACAACCCTGGCAGAAACTGAATGCCAGCTGTTTTCTTCTTATGGAAACTGCTCGGGTACTCCTCTTTCTAAAAATTGCACTATGACGTATTTTAAAGCAGCCCACCTAATAAATAATTACATATTTTCTAAGTTTTATTCATTTGGTTCCGCTTGACCCCAAACCGGCCCAGATCGTGTCCAGCCCAAACTCCGCCTGTCAGTATTATCCTGTAGATACCGATTCCTTCCTGCGCCGCCGCCCGTCCATCTCAGAGAAGACAGGAGAGATGAGTCCTCCACGGCAGTTCCATGCAGGGACTCTCCAGCACAAGTTGATCTCATGCTCATCTCCATCTATTGTTTGGTGCCGTTACATACTTCCATTTTGTGTCAGGAGATCCGTTGCTTACATGAAAATATAGACCGGTGCAAACGAGTATCTACTTGCAGAGTTGCGAATAGTGTATTTCAAATTGGGTTAATGTTGTAACTGCATATATACGAGCCTGTTTGGCTACTAGAAGTGGAATGATGCTATACTCCTGAGTCCTGAGCAAGGCCTGGAATGTCACGCTGCTGTACATGATTGCTTGAAGAACATGTATCTAGCATTAGAAACATTACTCAGCAACTCTTAGAATGTGTTGTCTACATACTGCCTGCTCTAAATCTTCTTTTTTTTTTTGAGAAAAGCCTGCTCTAAATCTAATGATCTGTTCTAAATGATCTATAAAATGAACACATTGGGTTTGGGTCTTTGGGCTGGGCACTGGCTAGGCTTTGAAGGGCTAGGCCCATGCGGGACATAGATGGATAAACACATTGGCAGGCACTGGCTAGGCTTTGAAGGGCTAGGCCCATGCGGGACATAGATGGATATTATAATTTTTTTGACCGAAGTTAGTAGGGAAAATCTCAACCTATTTTTTTTTAATTTTTAGTTAATACAGACCTGTTTAAATTCGCTCCCACGGGGAGTCGAACTCAGGTTTGTTGGATGCTACTCAGGTGCTCTAACCACTAGGCTAGAGACCCTTTCGCAGATGGATATTATAATGAAACATATTTTATTAATTAAATGGACCGCTTTAAGATGTGTACTATTTTTAGAAAGAGGAGTACCAGAGCAATTCCCTCTTCTTATTACCTAATATTTCCCCTGTTTTTGTGTATGCTCACAAGTCACAACACACATGAAGGATATTGGAACTGGACACTTAGCTTTCAATATGATAGTAGGCCTAACCACCTTCTATAGTTGTTAGTCAAATACCAAGCCACAAGCAAAGGAACAGAGGACACTTCTTTCACCTCATCAGTCACAGTATAAAGGAAAGATAAACCAAGACTCAAACAAAGACCATTCGTCAAATTGAATTATGAACAGGAAGCAAAGTTGATTAAGGGACCTTAAAAGGCGCGATGTGCAGGATGCGGCACAAGGGCTGAACAGCAGACCAGAATGCAAGGGATGGACAACAATTGATTTCACTTTGTAACCTAATCCCTCAAAAAAAAAAGTGTGAACATATATAGTCTCAATCACTAAATATTTGGTGGATTCCTTCTCTGTCCATAGCCAATTGCCATATCTCTTTCGTCTGCTCATCATCACGAAAACAAGAACTCCCAGAGACTGCAGTGGGTTCCCAAGCGACGCAGCTACAATAACCTCTGCTGCTTCATCGGCCACTGCTACCTCCAACGAGCGTCTCCCTCCATTGTCAAGCGCGCTTATGGCGCATGGTGAATGGCGAGGCAACTAGTTTCATGAGGTGAAGGGTGAAGGCGGCGGCAAGGCAAGGCTTATGGTGCATGGTGGCCCAGCATCAGCTCCACTTACGGCCGCGGATCATCAAAGGCGACGACGAACGTAACCTCATACCTTGTACGTTCGTAATCACCTGTCTCGTGGGCGCCTCAAGCCGTCGTACCTATCCCACGCTCCACATTGGGCTGCTCCGTCCCCTGTAGCAGAGGCGCGCGAATGGCAGAAATGACAGGTTCAAGACCACTCTGTTGTCAACTACGACACAGAGTTCAACACTCGTGTCTAGATTCAGATGTGTCTAGATTTTTTTCCCGCATCGTCTTTCCTGCTCTACGAGTGAGGCTCTTTTCCCTCCTGGAATATAATGCAGATGGGTTGACGCAGCACACAATGCTGACGATCAGGTCAACATCAATTCAGTTACGGTTTACTAGTAGTACGTCCGTCCGTGCTGTGCTTGGAAAAGTTTGGCAGGTTTTGAACTCTTGGAGCAAATGGACGATGGTTAGACGTGCATTTGCTATAGTTAATTACTACGTACCGTGCATGTCACTCGTGCCCTCTTCTTCGTGAATATGTAGACTACTGCCTAGAACCAGTCCAGCCCATAAATATGTGTATTTCCTGGAACGTATAGTCCGATCAATATGTATTTTTTCGTACATATGTGCTAGTTTACAAACCAACATACCGCACGGCTGATTTCGAAATGCTTTTGTCTCTTGTATGTATGTAATTCTTCCATAATGCCGTATTTCGAACCGTAGAAATGCTGGTCCGAAACCAAAGACTTTATTGTTGTTGGTCGTTGCGTGGCGGCCCTGAACGTACGTATGTATTTAGACTTAAAAAGTTCCACTCGCGCGAACGGCAGAAATGACAGGTTCAACACTGATCAAATTATTCTAGATTCAGCAGCAGTCATGCTGCAGCAATGGAAATTTTTACGTCTTCAGAAAACTCGTCCTGAATGAAAGAAAAGAAAAAAAAGCACAACTCTAGCTACTGCCACAAACTCAACGGCAACCTTGTTCTGCTTATCTAATTTTTCCCCTGTTTTTGTGTACGCAAGTAATGTACAGATGTCAGAAGCGACATGAAGGGTATTGCAATTTGTACACTTACTGCTCATGGCTTGCATAGTGCGTGCTGTGACATGCGGCCCAACATACATGTTATTACATCATGCACTGATCGGCTGTCTGTCACTTGTTAAATTCAATTGTAATTCAATTGCCATTGACAAGTTACACGGTCTAATTAACAAGCAAACTCTGTTATGCCCCTAACTAGCTAATAGTGTAGTTCAATTCAATGATATCACGGGATCCCACCATGGTAGCTGAGGAATTAATGAACTCAGAACACAAACAAATTATGACAACGGAGCACATCAATTAACCACTACAAATTACATAGAGTTCGAGTTCGTTCTCAGCACACATATATAGCTTGGTTTTGTGTGGCAATCCGAAATTGCCAATTATTATCACACATACGAAACCCATACAGACCCAGCAAACCGCCACAAACATGTCTGTGCCTTGTGTATTTGACAAACATTATTACAAGAAGTAACATAACACACTCAGACACCAAGCAGGATACAACTCGCAGAGACGCATATAATTAATGGAGACGGCACCTTAGTGTGTGGATATGAAAAGAAGCTCACCTAAGGTAGCTTCGGATGATGTGTGTCTTCCGCGACACAAACTCCGGTGGCGACACATGCAGGTAGTAGTCACTCTGCTCTGGCAGCTGCATCTGCAGGTTGTCCCACCACTCACATTCACCACTCACCTCCACTTTTGACTTGGGAAGTTCCTTCTTCAAGAGTGGGAGACGGTGGAAGGATTGGCAGCCCCGGACAAAAAGTTTCTCCCAATTTGGTGCTTCAAACTGAAACGTGAGATCGTCATGGATGCCCAGCAGTTGTGGAAGCTCCTGGAGGTAGATCCTTTTGATGTTTGGGAGTGGAGAACGTGCTTGAGTGTAATCAATTTGTGTGTAGAAAACTGTCTTGATGTTGGAGCAGAACAGAATGACAAGAGTCTCCAGCGCAGGTAATGATAAACTACATGGGAACATTTTCTCCAGTCGTGGGCAGTGCTCCAGGTGAATGTGCTTGAGTAGTTTCAGAGTAATCAATTCAGAATGTGACAGAATACTAGGCTCCACCAAAGTTAGTAGGTTGTTTAGATCGAAGACCTGCAGTATCTGTAAGTTAGGTAAAGCCTCTGAGCCATATGACCTCATTAAAAATACTATTGCCATTTGATGGCAGCGCTGGAGCTAGCATTCTTGTAGCTCATTGAGATTGTAATTGAGGTCTGTAAGGCATCTGACAAAATTATCATCTATAATGAATATTGATTTTGTCACCGAGAGAATATCCCTTAAACCATTTGGGTACTGATTCACTGCCGATATCTCAACATGGCGTTGCATTGGCTGGAGCTTCATTGTGGGCACAATGTTGGATGCCTCAGTAAATTGGACATCACCATATGTTGAATGCCTCTGCATCCTGGTACGTAGCTCAACTTCATGGTCCTGTGGCACCATGCCCCCCAGGCTGCATGGTTTAACTTGGACAGTGAATGACTGAAGAAACTGTCCTGCATTGACTAACTTGTTAGCAGCATCTTCGTTGAAGCTATGGAACATTCTGGGGTCATCTACTTTGATATGAGCTGTATTGGTAGTTTCCTCTCTGTGCTGATTTTCATCTCCATAAGTTAATTTCTGCTGGAAAAACATCTTTGGAATTTGGTTATCATCATTTGCATAGTGAACCAAGTAGAAAATCTTAGGAAACCGAACCAAAAGATGCCATGGAAATCTCATGGAACAGGGTACACCAAGAAGAACTAACATATTGAGTTGTGGTAGATTTGGGAGATTGTGAGGGACCTCCTCAATAGCAGTTCCAGAAAGATCAACAGCCTCCAATGCTCTAAGATCATCACTAAATTTGACAGATTTGAGCTTGCTGCACCCATGCAAGGACAGCCACCTAACCCATGGTCCAGAGAGTGAGAAGGTTCTCAGATTAGGGTGCCCAAGGATATTAATATCCTCCAATGCCTCCCAAGTTTGTATATAAAGATCTTCAATGAATGGTAATAGTTCCCAGACAATCTGAAGCGTTAAGCTAATGCAGTTCGAAATATTTAGCTCTTTGAGGGCCTTGGCTTCAGACAGGGACATTGGGAGCGAAATCAATAGCACATTGTTGACTAAATTGAGTGTATGTAGGCTTTGCATTTTTTGGAACATGTGCTCTGGAAAAGCGGAGCCATGGAAGGAGGTAATTCTTTGAGATTTGTGCAATTACCAAGAATGAGCTCCTCGAGGCTTGACATTTCATAGAAGAATTCAGAAGGCAGGGTGGTGAACTTTGAGCCTGATAGGTCAAGGTAGCGTAGATTGCTCTTGTTACAGCCATCTTGTTGTGTTAGCTCAAGCAAGGGAACACCATTCATATCAAGGACTTCAAGGTTTTCTAGATGAGCTAGTGGTGATGAAGGTTCTTTGTTAGAAGTGGATGGTGGTGGAGACAAGATCTCTAGCTGTGTGCAGCCTCTGAGCGAGAGCACGTAGAGATTCAGCAGATGGGAAAATGAAGGGGGAAGGGAATTTATAGGTGTGTAGGACAAATCAAGGACATGGAGGTGTGGGGTGAGCAGTTTATCAAAATGAAGTACTGACATATCTGAACATCCTCTCAGAATCAGTGTTGTCATCTTTATATCTCCTCTGTTTTCCATTGATCTTGGCCACCAATCCCAGCTTACATGCCTGCCATCATTATTCATAAATGAGACCCATCTTAGTTGGTTGCTCTTGTTCAGATGTGTACTGAGATCATCTTGATTGAGCCGTGGGACACGTTCGGCTAACTTTGAGACACCAGTGTTTTCATTCGAGACACCTGCTGAGGAAATAACAGTAGAGTAGACTGGCAGTAATGAATAGTCCTGCAAGGCTTGAATCACGACCTTCCCAGCTTCATATGCAGACGTGTAGTAGTTGCTTTATTTTTGGTTGGTGGCTGAGGGTGTATTGGTGGAGATTGCTGTTGAGAAAATTAGATCCTCAGACACCCAGCAACGAACCAGCTCATCAGAGGTAACAGAGGAGGTGTGACGTCCACCAGCTCCTGCTCCTTGCAGGGGATGGTAGAGGATACCATAGTACAGGCATTGCTGAGCTACGCGGAGCCAAAACTCCTCATCTGGCTGCTGCATCCCGTAATGCCTCTTTGATCAACATAACCCAATGTCGGGTATGGAGATCAAGGAAAGACGGGGTGTAATAATACTCTGGAGTTAAATGAAGCCAACCGAGAGCAGGCTGATGAAGACCATTAGCGACCCTGCTTTTCTCATAGACATCCTTGGAAGTGGCTGAGATGAGCCACCGCCAGTGTAATATCATTGGCCGCCAGCGGCCCAATATGAAAACCAACAGGTCCAATGAGATGGGAACATGCAGGTTTTCTACGAGCAGCAGATACTTGTTCCCCTGCAATGCTTCTCTGATCCGTTCTACTATTGGAGAAATATATGGTTGACGGTCAAAGATAGGGTCCCTCCAAAAACCTGACCCAAACAACTCAATGTACCGCCTTCCAAAAACCTGGAGCATCAGGTTGTCTGAGACATTGCAGTAGCCAAAGTGGACCTCTTCTGAAGCGAGCTGCTTGATGTCTTCCGGCAGTGGTGTCTCAAGCAGGGTTGTTGCCAATTCGGTGAGCACATCAAGCGCCAACCGATGCTGCTGGTGGTCTCTACTGCTGCTTGCTGCCGCCTCGCCGCATGGTGATGGCAGCCTCACACGTATAATGTGGTCGTAGGCCCCATAGATGTCTTTGGTGCGCTCGAACAAGAGCCTGGTGAGAGTGGGCATGAACGATGCTGCAGGTCCAATTCCGACGTTCCATATCACCGGGTGCTCCTTGCTCCACTCCTCAACCTTCTCTTCCAACGCTGGTAACTCATGCCAATAAAAAACATTTCCAAGCCTCTCAGAGAATACGATGCGACCCCTGCTTTTAATAGGCCCGTCAGTGCTCCCTCGACATGAGCATGTAAGTATACATACATATATAGAAAAGTGATTTCTTTTTGTTCTGGAGAAGCAGATGTCCAACGATTAAATTAATATAACTTAGTCTTTAGTACTTCAATTTATTTCTCTGACAAACAAGGTCATCTGGATATGACTACCAACAGCAAAACAAAGTATCAGTGAGTTGCATCCACCATGCGAATCATATTGAACAACGTTCTTTTTTTATGGTCATTTGGACCTTCAGCCACCGTACGCACTGACGCTGTTTAGCCATTAGCAAAACGATGGATGAACTAGGGCATACATCATTATGCTAATTAACTAATATAAGACTGGTCATTAGGGTATTTGGCATCACAAGACTTATTGGAGTACCTGGCATAATGACGATGACGTCTTACGTATTTACCTGATGGGCTAACAAGCAGTTGCTTTAAAAATATGTAAGTACGTAAATTAGACAGGATTCAGGGCCTCCTTACATCCAAGGACTAATTGCTGCGCGTACTTGATTTACTTGTTTATTCTTCGCAAATCGGTGCATTCTTTATGTTTTGTTTCTAGGCTGCAAGTACTACCTCCAGTCATAAATAAACAGTACTTAATCCGTGCTAAATCGGAAGACGTTAGACCTTTTTGACCTCAAGTTTGACCACTCATCTCATTCAAAAATTTGTACAAAATATCACTTATTTTGTTGTGGCTTGCTTTATTTATAAATTCTCATTCAGAATGATCTAAATTAGACTATGTTTGCATAAATTTTTAAATAAGACATGTAGTCAAACTTAGGATCAAAAAATCCAAATGTCTTATAATTTATAATTTAGAATAGAGAGACTACTTTGATATGTTTGACTTTATTTACACGCCTTCTTATGAAAGAAAAACAGTGGCGTATGTGCAGGTCATATTTGTTCTGGAAATCTTTATGCGAATGTGAAATTTTGCAGGGGCGCCTAGCGGTGTTGACTGGGTCGCCTTCCATGTGGAGCCACGCAGCAACTTATGGTTGGTTCAAAGTGGTGAACCGGTGGTGGACTTGGGGGACGTGGGGCGGTGGCGTAGTCCGCAGGCTTTCCCATGCAAGGGCGGGAGACGGTGGCGCCATGGCTAGTAGCTTGGCACCTCGCTGAAATTTCGCTGGATTTATGATTCCAGGCTCAGCTGACAATCCTGCAGAGCAGGGAGGGAGCAGTGACGATTGCGAACACATATGTGAGGTCCTCCTGGCTACAACAGTGGGGCTGCGGTGGTGTCGCCATGGCTGATGACGACCAAAGCTCGCCGGCGAATGCGGTGGAGGTCCTACTTCGAGTTGATAAACAGCGGTGACCTCACCAAGGTTCTTTTTCGCGGTCGATAACAAGTCAGAGGTGGCATCTTCAGCTTCGTCACCCGGGTCATAGGCGACAAGAGAGAAACGGACGGCGTCAACGGCCGTAGCGGGTGAGCTCTGCACTTCCCCAAGATCCAGCATGCGCGGCGGCGGGAGCTAGGGCTAGCAAAGCGGCGCAGAGAGGGGAAAAGGGGCGCGTCAGGGACTTGCTCCCTATTTGAGATGGATTTATTCCCCTACAAGTCAAAATCTCCTTCAATTCCCTCCAAACCTTTAGTGCCTTGTTTGGCTACACACAAAAAAAAAACCACAATCCATACAATTTGGAAGGGATTAGAGACGTATTTAAGTTCAAATTCCACCTCAATTCTTTTCAAACCATATAGATTGAATTATATTTGTGTGCAACCAAGCAAAGCCCGTTGTGGCACAACTAAACAAGCCCTAATGTGCTCCTCCTGTTGATCCCCTGGAAATTGCGATTGGGCGCGGAGGATTTCCATCCCTGGCTGATTCCGGCTTGGGCACGACGAAGAGGATGACCAGCAAGTGGGGTTGCAGTGTCGGAGACAGAGAGAGCAGGTTGGAAGCATAGCGCGGGCCTCAGTTCCTAATTGGGCTGGCCTGCTGACTGGGCCTCGGCCTCAGAGGGCGCGCTGGGCCAGGTTGGGTCCCGGCGATAACCAGAAAGGGAGAATGTTCCCCTTTTATTTCAGAATTTTCAAATCCTTTTTAAAAGCATTTTGAATTGTTTTTAATTTGAATCAAGTCCACACATTACAAAGAAATAAATGCACCAGCATAAACTCAAGAAAATGTTGCTAAGCCTTACGATAAATTTTATTAATTTAAAGAAAAGCAGATGTCCAATGATTAAATTAACATAACTTAGTCTTTAGTATTACAATTTATTTCTCTGACAAAGAAGTTCATCTTGCTATGTTTACCAACAGCAAAACGGAATATTGGTAAGTTGCTTCCACCATGCAAATTAAAATGATGTATATGAACTAGGACACCGTCTTTATAATTTACCAATAAGACTGGTCAATATAGTAGTAGGCATAAGAAGACTGCACTAGACACTGGAAATCCTTTTGATCCCAACAGCCACATGACATATATGGAGTACCTGACGTAATAACCAGTATGTCTTACTTATATTAACCTAAGAGCATCTCCAACAGTTTTCCATCTTATGTTGTCATTCTTATTTTTTATACAAAAAACACAAAATACCTTCTCCAACAGTTCCCCATCCTAGTTTATCATTTATCCCAAGTTAAGAAAAAGAGCCTTCACGCACGTAAATATACTGGCTCGACTCAGCGCGCATCCGACCGTATTAGAAGAGGTGAAAGGGTATTAAAAATAATTTTATTTACGTGTCGGGGTTCCCGATATAAGTTTTCAAGAGGTGGAAGGGCATAAATATAATTTTATTTCTGTCTCGGGGTTTCTGATGTAAGTTTGATCTGGATTTGGCAAGTGAATTATGCCAAACCAGTGGAGAGGAGCGCTCTTTTTTCACTTTGCTTTATATTTTATAGAGTTGTCAAATCGCAAGATTTACTAAGTGAATTTTGACAAACTCTTGGAAATACTCTAATGTGTTAACACAAAATGTTTCCTTTAAAAAATACAGTGATCGATGTTAGCGTGCAGACATCCCGAACAGACGCCTGCGTCAAGACACCCGTGCTGCACTCTGTCCCCCGCGCACACCTGCATCCCGCGACCCCCAAGGAAAACCGCCCACTCTTCCTCCACTCTCCACGGAAGCGCTTGTCCTTCCTCCGCTCCCCGCGCAAGGTACCCACCCCACCCCTACATGCACGGGATCCGTCGGCCCCCGGCACCTCCGCCCATCTGCCAACTCGCCCCCATAACCCGCCAACCCAGCTGCAACAACAGGGGGAAGCTATTTGCAACATTGAAAAAAGGACAAACTAATGCAAAAAAAACAAAGATATGAATGGCAACATAAAAAATGTCTACCGCAACATTCAAAAACATCCACTACAACATTGCGGAAAATCTGTTGCAACAAACAAAACAAATGTTGCAACATCTCATGCACTACTATTGAAACATCAGAAAACGCCTGTTGCAACAACCCAAAAAAGTAACATTGTAACGTTCCAAAATCATTTGTTGCAACATTGAAAAATGAATGTTGCAACATGGTTTGAGTTGAGTCCCCAAGGGCTCGCCAAGACCCTAGCCACCACCACATCCCATAAATCTAGAGGGAGAGGAGAAGAGGATGGGGATGAGGAGGAGAAGGAGAAGTGGGAGAAGAAGGCCCCAAATGATCCCCTGCCACCTACCTCGTCGGAGCCACGCCATCGTCCTCCGACCAAATGCATGGAGGTAAGAGACCGAGGGAGAGGGAGAGAGAGCAGGGAGACAGGAGGCACGCTCTCCTCGCCGGAAGCCACCACCGTGGCCCCTACTTCGGTGGCATAGGTTGCTGTGGGGCAGGGAGAAGGTAGGGAGGGAGGGCGGTGGTAGGAAGCGGGCGGCGTGCGCCGCACGGGTGGCAGGGGCCGCTAGCAGGCTCGCACGATGGGAATGGGGAGGGAGTCACAGGCCACGCCTAGGAGGGGGTCATGGCTGCGATGCGGGAGGCGGAGTCGGACGTGTGGTGGCGCATAGTGCAGCACCTGTCTAGCTCTGATTGGGTGTCGGACGTTTTAACCCAATCATTACCGTTAAAAATATGTAAGTACAATAGAGTGGTGGATTAAAAGGCCTCTTTATTACGTACCAAAGACTACTTGTTGTGCATAGTTTATTTATTTATATGTTTTCCTTTCACGAATTGGTCCCTTCTTCATATTTTGTTTTTAAGCTCACCTTTGACTTTGTAAATCTTAGTTAGAAAAGAAAAATAGGAACATACAGGCATAGGCCTTGTAAAATATTATGACTTATAATATGAATGAATAAAGGTGTGCTATTATTACTAATTAAAGGCACCGATAGAGTTTTCGCATTAACCCTCACTAGATGCGCTAGAAGAAAAGATAAATGCTAGAAATTCTCACATTAATCAAAAACATCCGACCATCAAATCAAAGACTACCCATCCATCGTTGTTGGATCCATTTTGTTTTCTACGAAATTACCCACCTTTATCATTATTATAGTTAAAAAGCGCTCTTTAGAAGAAAAAACATTTTGATGGTTTATAGAAAGTCTTGCTCGGTAGTATTATATTCACAATTAGTTACTAACTCTGTTCCAAATTATATTTTGTTTGACTTTTTTGTCTCAAGTTTGGTCACCCGTCTTATTCAAAAATTGTGCAAAATATCACATCTTTTGTTATGGCTCCCTTTATCAATAAAAGTTCTTCAAGAATAACTTAAATTTCACTATTTTTACATAAATTTTTTGAATAAGACGAGCAGTTAAACTTATGCTCAAAAAAGTCAAGTGAACTATAATTCAGAACTGAGGGAGTAGTAAAATATTGGACGAGCCTTATTATTCATGTAACTTGGCAATGCTTTATTATCTAATGAAGCCTTTAATCCTCACTAGATGAACTGGACGAAAGGATAATAAATATTGAAATTCTCACATTAATTACAAACATCCAACCACCAAAACAAAGAATCTAGCCATCCATCACAATTGGATCTATTTTGTTTTCTAGTTATATCATTACTTCATACGGTGCAGAAAAATATAAACAAGTGTGATCACGCACCATGAATATTGAGGGAAATTGGTGATTTTGTCCACCAAGTGAAAGACATCATCTTTATCATCATCCATTTATAATTGCTGAGTCTCGTCCGCTCAGGCGCGGATGCTAGTCCCACCTGGAAAATGCAACTCTGTCACTATTTTGTTTCTTCGAACAAAGTGTGTAAAGGAAAATGTAAAAATTTGGAAGCTCATGCGTGCCAACCTCACGAACAGGTCCTGCCCATTACGACTCGATTTGAAAAGCAGATAAAAATGAATTATAAACTAGCATCTTAATCATAGACTGTAAATAGGACAGTCCTCTACTTAGGGACAAACAAAAAAAAAAAAAAAAAACTAGTCCAATAGGATATCAACTCGAGTCTTAACCTTTTGTTTTGGCTGTCCAAATGTTTCACTGCCCTTTCTTGCTACTCCCTCCATCTCAAATTTACAAGACGTTTGACTGTCTTGACACTAAGTTTGACCACTCGTCTTATTCAAAAAAAATTTCAAAAATATTATTTTTTTTGTCATGGTTTGCTTTACTAATAGAGCAGTTCTTTAATAATAACTTAAATTTGGCCATACTTGCACAAATTTTTTGAATAAGATGAATTGTTAAACTTGAGGCTAAAAAATCAAACATCTTATAATTTGGGATGGAGAAAGTACTATATAGTCTGACCTTTTTCTTTGATATGCCGTCTCTCCATCATCTCGGCCTCTATCTAAAACCTTTACTACCTAACCTAGTAAAAAACCTAATTGTTAAAGACAGTCAAGAGGCCAGGCAATTAATACACTCGTCCGTTGTAGTTTTGTTGTTCTTTATTGCTTGCTATTGTTTTGCCTGAGTAATGATATACTTCCAGAAACAACTGTCATGGTTGATGGATAACATGTGCCAGCGGCGATAATAACCATGGCCATCACCGTCATTTGGAAAAAAAGCTGTGCTACCACTGCCCACTTTCATTTTGCATTTGCATGAAATTCATTCAGATTTGTAACAACTAGCCAAAATTCACAATGTTTTAAAAAATTTGAGCTAGAATTTTGGCGATTTTTTGGTTTTTCGTTTCTACCAGTTGGTTTTTGTGTCACCGCGGTAGGCTGAACCATGGGGTGATGTTTCGAGCAGCAATCCATCAAGGCTTCACACTGTTGTGAAAATATACATGCAGACATAAGAATAATAAGAGCTCTTTTACAATGGTTGAAAAAGTACCTTGGTACTTTATAGGTACTTTGCTTTTTCCTATTTTCTGGGTATCTAATTGAAGAAGACTATATTTGCTAACTGTATTTTTTATTATGGGGCTATATCAGTAATTGTTCACCCTTCGTCTCACAAGTTGTTGCTCTCACCCCAGCGATCGCCTCTGATTTTCGCTCCGCCTTAGTCGCCATGCCAGGCTGTTGGTTGGTCTTGGTTGCCGCAGCCAGCCTTCTTCAGGAGGCCAATGTTCATGTTCATTTTTGCTTTCGATTCATAGGCGCCTGATGGGGCGGCAGTGTGTGCGTGCTAGAAGCGTGTGTGTGTGCTCCTTGTGAGTGCTGGCAGCTGTGTGTGCGTGCTAGAAGCATGGAGCAGCAGGGTGGGGAAGGCGTCCGGGGGTTCGCGGCCATCAACGCCAGAATCGGGGACGAAGCCAATGACCGCTTGCTGTGTCGCCGCGCAGCGCGCTGGAGGCGCACGGTGAACGCCATGGCCGGCCCGACCAAAAAGCTTCTGGTTGCTTGCCTTCTTTGTATGGGCAGGATGGCAGCAGTGGTGTAGGGATCGCATCCGCGGGTGCTGGCATCGGGGAGATGGCGGCCAATGAGCTACGCCTCTTCTGCCGCGACCGCGAGATGATTCAGGGATCGAGAGAGAAGGGAGAGGGAAATCCCAGTTTTGCCCCCACAATACTATAAAGAGATTCCACTAATTTTGGTACTGGCCCCACATAATTTAGTACCATCCCCATCAATTTAGTTCTTATGACTTATAAGTACTTTTGCATGGGTACCTCCTATTTTAGCAGCGTTCGATCCTGCTCTGTGGACGATCCATATTTGTTCCAATCATTGTAAATTTCTCAAATATAAACGAGCATGATATGATCACCCACCGTATATATCCAGGGTAATTGACAAGAATATCCACCAAGCCAAAGGCATCTTAAATATCTTGCAACGCCGTAAGTATTTTTCTTTCTCTTGGCAAATTAAAGTGCATTCAACGATAAAAAATATCATGAATATTATTTGAAAAGGACTCCCAAAGGCAAATCGTATGTTATGTATGTCCTAAATAATAAAATATATGTACTCCATACGAGCAGACCAAGAACTACCACCTCAGTGCTCTGCTCCTGATCAGAATTCTCTCTCATTTGAATATTGCCATTTCGGGCTCCTGATATTTGTCTGCCCCCTAATGTGTGCGCGCGTGTGTAGCTTCATTAGTTCCTCCATTTGTGTTCTCTGCTCAATTGTGTGATTTCTTGTTTATTTTCTCTTTTCTTTGCTTAAATTATTGCTTTCGTTGTGTGTGGTGAAGGAGAAGCAGTATGACTTTGGCTACGTACGCCAGCAAGAACA
Source organism: Chrysopogon serrulatus (assembly GCA_015844335.1). Taxonomy (NCBI): domain Eukaryota; kingdom Viridiplantae; phylum Streptophyta; class Magnoliopsida; order Poales; family Poaceae; genus Chrysopogon; species Chrysopogon serrulatus. The sequence continues at coordinate 27,735 of JADLZL010007732.1, read as the reverse complement.
ACTACTTCGCGGCTTCATCCAGTTTCAAAAAGTAGGGACACATTGATAAAGTTCAAATACTAAAGGCAAACTCATTGTTTATATTTAAAATGAGGGCATGAACACGAACGCCCCAAGCTAGAGTAAAACTCAGGTGAACACTCATGCGTCTATTTTTTGTTGGTGACAGCAAGTATTTATAGGAAGTTTATTTCAAAATATTCCTGGATTTTAAAACTATAATTCAAACTGAAAAAATATGTCCAAAACATTTTTTCTGTGCTGGAGGACTATAGACCGAACAAGCAAAACTCAGATTTGCAACATTTGTACAAGACGACAACCTCTCTATGGTCCATGCGATAATTCTTAATGTAGATGGAATGCACATGTATCGACAAAAAAAATAGTTTGATTTTTCTTTATCTTTTAGTTGTTTGATTTGTTTGGCTATATATTAGGCACGTTAACCATTGGCAGCTAACGCTCCAACAGAATGATTTGTGTACTCAACTAACAACCACAACAATAGCTTACTGGAAAAGTGCTGTTCAAAGATAAGGATAAGAACGTGAGTTTGATTCTTTATTTTTAAAAAATATCTTAGAATTTTCTATTTTGACTTAATTATTCTTTTCATGAGGAGGTAATACATGTAAAACAGCAGCACAGAATGGACGAATCACTGAGCAAGAAGGTTCTTTATTTCTAGCTGCACTACTACAAACATCGATACACAGCTACTGTATCCTTATCTCTCTGTACAGTAGCATTGTTTTTTCTTCTTCTTTAGTTTTTTTTCTTATCTGCACACTGGTACTGGTAAATTTTGTGTTTGCACAAACATGTATAGTTTCCAAACTACGGATACGTATGGAGCTTATGTTCTATGGGTCTATCTACTGTATTTGTTCAGTTTCACAAGTGTTCTTGTTCTTAATAAATGTTTGATTTGGCTTGGCTGCAAACAAAACACTACACGAAAGGACAGACCTGTAGTGTTCTTTAACTCTGTTTATTCATTTCGAAACACATATGCAGACCCTCATACATGCATGTAACAGAACCGACCAATTTATAAAAGCATAAGTGAAAAATCACTCGCTAAGCAAGTAATCGTCACACTTAAGCCATTATAAACCCGGTAGTCCGGAAATCTCGAAGGATTTCAAACCAAACATCATCAACCAAGATCGTACAAGTTTAGCGTCACCATTCACACGTTACAACATTTCACAATTAGTTCAATAACATCAGAGTGCGGAAATAAAGTTATTACAGACCAAGTTCTTAAAATCCGAGTAGCGGAAGCAAAGTAGTTTTGAAAAACTCAACCCAACTCACGCATTCTTAAAGATTAATACAGTGCCAGTCCAGAGTCTATCCATCAAAAGCAGTTGGGGAGAATATTAAGATTAACCTTGCCCAAGGTCTTCTAGTCCACTGGAAAAAGACAGGTAGCACAGTACCCGTGGAAGGTATGTCCGTCTGCACAAACAACAAGCGGGAAAAAACCCTGAGTACGAGAAGGTACTCAGCTAGACTTACCCGATTGACTCAAAATAAAAGACTCCAAGGAGTATGACAGGCTTTATCGGGGGATAGCTTGACTCTTTTTGCAAAAAGGCGGTAATAACATTTAAAGTAGTAGCTCAGCTTAACCATTCCTATTTATGCTAGGTGAGTACCTATACTATGCATCATTATAATATATTAGTCATGATGAAGCAAGCAAGTAGTATCCCTAATCATATTCAACAGCTTAACCCATCATCATCATTAACCACATTTCATAATCATTACTACGATGGTGCAGCTCAAGTCAAGTGTTCACTGTCCAGGAACGATGGCGATTCGAATCGATTACTACTGAGCTCAGGGGGTATTCCTCATGCAAACCACACTCACCCGCTAAAGTGAGCTACAGATCACCATGGCACGTATCCAGGAAGACAAGCACGCGGACTCGCATAGAACCACCGTACCCGGGGACCGCCCGACTGCCTTAGCCAGCCCACGCCGGACCTCGGACTTACTCTTGGCGCCCCGTGGTCCCCCATCCATCTCCAATACGGTGCGAACGGATCGAGAACCGGCCCGGATAGTGTTGGGCTCGCGGGTCGGAACGACTTATCCGGCCAGCTAAACATGAGGCATGCGTTCAACATGACTTGGGGTACAACAACGGTACGGTCCTTAATCGACACAGACGGAATCACTATGGTTCAACAACCCCACAAGACTCCGTCCGGTCTCCATTTATCATGACCATAGCTATTAACCAGATGATATCAACATAAGCTTTTCCATCAATCATAAGTAACCACCTATACTCGCGGATGACAGGAAATCATCCGACTTCTACCGTCTAAGCAAGCTAAGCATAATACTCGCCCTAGACTAGCAGGGTATATCAAGGTGGGTAATTCAATGGTAAAGCAAGGATATAATGCATCAACGGTTTCACACAACTCCTATACTTAATGCAACAATCAGAAAGCATAATTAGACTGTTAGAAAGCATAGGTAAGTAGATGCTCCGGTGCTTGCCTGGAATATGATACAAGTCAGTGTTGTTAGATGGTAATCACTTGGCGAGCACCTCCCGTCCATCATCAGGATAAGTCCATCAAACATCGTCTTCGGGTTTGGCATCCACATCTCGTCCTTCACGTAGTTCATCTAGCGTACCTAGATGAGATGCAAGATGCAAGTACATGAATACATAAAAATGCAATAGATGATGCATCACATACACAAAACAAGACAAGCAAATTCACACCAGATGATATGAGCATTTAGAGGGCAAACTAATCCCAATCAAGTCAAACATTGGTATAGCTAACATATCAAATATAATACCAATATACAAGATCTCAGGTGTATTAAGTTAACCAACATCGAAGACATGAGCCACGCTAATCAACATACAAAATAAATAACTAGAACTAGAATTATCAATTTCTGGACATACGAGTAGCAGCTGAGTAATTAAATCATATCTAGAGTTATGAAACTCTAAATGACTTGCAACAAGACAATCTGGAAAGTTTATGAAATTGCCTATAATTCATTTTTAATCATCCAAGCATGATTCATAAGTTTAGCAGGTCAAAATGATACAAGTACAGGATCAGGTCCTGACAAGACAGAGAGCAACTAAAACTGTTACCCAAACATTCATAGCTGTAGTTTTCAAACCACATAGCCAAATGCCACTAAATTTTAACAGCAACTAGATACATGAATTATCTACAACTTTTATATTCACAAGTTTTTCATAAAACATCATTTTGATCATGCAAAACTTAAAGCTTCACAAACTGTCCAGAAAGGCTGATTCTAAGCAATAATTATATTACTCATGTTGAGACTTGCAAATTGAGCATAACCAATGTTACCAACAGTTGACATATATTTAATAAACACCAAAAAGCATGATGACCACTCCTAAATAAATTATTTTCATACCCTTTTCTATTTATTTAGATAACTAGGTGGAATAAGGAGCATATATGGAACACATATTAAAAAGTACACAGTAAATTCTAATAAAATTATAGTAGCTTATATCTATTACCAAAAGTCTACTATCCAAATTTCATAGCATTTGAATAAGTATAACAACCTCTATGAAAAAGACAAATCTTAATTGCTATTAAACATGTGAGAGCAACTTAATTCAAAAACTCAATTCTTTCAGTAAATACATGGTCATGATAAGTATCCACAAGTCACAACAACATCATAGAAAGGCAGTGGAACCACATTTTCCATTTATACATTTTTATTTCAATTATTACTCAATTAAATCCGATTCCTAGGCATCAAGCAAGATAAATCAATAACTCAATCAAACTGCATCCAATGAACCTCAAATTTTTATCACAGCACGCACATAGCATCAATAGACTACAATTCAAATTTCACACCAAAAGGAGCACTAAAACTTGAGATATGAATTTAGCAATAGCAAACCCTAGATACTAAAGATCTATTTTTACTGTAAAACTTTCTACTAAAACATGCAATATTATTACTCCACTGCATAGATCTACTCACAAGGATTCCAAAAAGTCCTCATTTGCCATTTTACGATTTTTCTATGACTTACTACGAATTATAGAACTTTCAGCCAGTTACTAAAAAAAAAGAAAAACGAAAACCATATGAGACAAACAACTTGCATCAGGACCCCTGGACTTCAGAAGATTCAACCCGAGCTCTGCTGGTACTGTTTGACACTGTAGTGGTGAGTCATGAACTTTGCATAAAAATCCACAAAAGAGCTTCTATTCCTTTCCTTACTCCTTCTTCTTCCTCTGTACGTAGAACAGAGAGGGATACGGGCAGGGATCGACTGAGGACGGCTCCTGGCGATGGCTTGGGGCTGGCTACTCGTGGCTGGGGCTCGCCGGCGGTGCCGCGACGACCGGAGGAGCGGCGCACGGCGGAGCTGGTGGCGTTCACGTCAAGGCCAGGACAGTGCGCAGGAGGGCAGGAGGAGGAACGGCGCTGCCATGGAGCTTGCGGCGGCGGCGTCCATGGCTACGCGCTCTCCGGTGCACAAATCGACCGAGCAAGGAGGGCTCCGAGCTCGCGGGATGACGGAGAAGGTAGTGCTGCTAGCAGCTAGGGTGAAGGAGGCTCGAAGGGGGCAGTATCATGGTGGCAGCGAGCTTTGGCCGGCCGTCAATGGCGGCGACGCTCGCTGCGCACAGGGCAGCGGCGAGGGAGAGCAAGGGGAAGGCGAGGAAGAGGCAGAGGAGTGTGGGATTGAATGGAGGGCTCGTCCTCGGCCTCCACATCTTGCAGCAGGCGGCAGGGGCGCGTGGCAAGGGAGTGGGGCGCGCTGCGCGCGCATGGATGCCGTGCGTCCCAGTGAAGCCGGCCGTCGGACACCTGGCGCGCGTCAAAGTTGGCTCGGTTTGGGCCATTTTTGGGCTGTCTCCAAGCCGAACTGGACAATGGGCCAAGAAGCAAATTTGTTGATCTGTTGATGCTCTACAATATTGGTTAAGGGCGCCCAGTCATAAGTGCCATGGTTTAGGAGATAAACAACCTTGAACTTGCTGCTGTCAGCGAGCTAAATACCGATCGTTAACAGATGTCAAACCATGTCAAACTTAGACGGGTGGATGCCATCTTTTGGTATGCTCTTCTCCACTGAGTTATCTCCAACTTTTATTTTTGGAGAAACTTAAGTTGTATAGCAAAATTCGGAGAACGCGAGATGTCGAGCTCGGTGATCATGATTTCAGACATTGGAATTATTTGGAACCCTGAAAACAGCACTGGAATCTGATTTCTGGACCCCTTTTGAGCATGTTGCACACATTTTCATGACTTGGCCCTTAAATAAAGTTTATTCCTTATAAAATCCTCTACAACTTTGATTAAGGGTTCACAGCCATGCAAACTCTCTAAGTTGCACTTTTTAAACGGTCAAGCAAAAGTGCGCTAGAGGTCAAAATGAGTTAACCATCATATAGAAGCATTTTCTGGGCATTTGATCAACATGAACCCTTCATAACTTTTGTTGTAGAGTTAATGTAGAGTTATTTGATCAAGGTTGCATGACTTGGTTGAATCTCCATATACTCATACACTTGATAGGGTCTTTCAAGCAAAGATAAAGTTTATCATTTCATGTGGCTCTTTGATTACAAACTTCACGAAACTTTTCCAGTGATCCCTATAGATGGATAGTGATGTGAGACATATGAAGGAAAGTTCATTATCACTACTCACATATATAGTTTAAGTCCAAACTTGCTGCTAACTAGTGACTAACACCTAGGGTGTTACAATGCACACATACACTCTGCCTTAATTAAAACACTATTAGACTAGCTATACTCTACTGTATGATATGGCAATTTAACAAGGATATTATTGAAAATGTACCTCGTTTCAGATGAACAATCATTGATTCGAGGTCGGAGACTGTCAGTGTGAGACGTGCCATAGCATTGAGACATGAGAGGTTGCAACAACGTACAGGGGTGAGAGTTTGAGGTATGATGTGCTGAATGAAAAAATAATGACCACCATGCTCACATGAACTATATACAACTGAAAGAGGAAGCTAGCATGCATATTGAATGCTTTTCTTTTCTAAAAGCTGGATGCATGCACAAGTAAGGAATGATATACTGCCTTATGCCATCATCTTTTCGGAAAGCTCGACATTCCATTTTCGGATGCCATGATGCATACCACAAGCAAAGGAACAGATGACAGTGTCTTTCGCTCAGGCTATAAAGGGAAAGGTAAAGAAACCCCCAGGCAAATTAAAGACCAGATCGTATGAAACTGAATCAGGCGGGTAAAATGATACTATTGATCAAAGCAAAGTTAAAGGAGCATAGAAGACCCGATGGGCTATGGGGCAAGGACCGAACGTATTAAAGCAGAAATCAACAGAGTAGATGGGAACAGGGAACGACAATGATAAGCATGTAGCCCAATCGTGCTCCTTTCCTTTGATTGAGTCTGAATGGTCTTTCCATACCAGTTAACATATGAAGCCTGTGTGATGCGTTGGATGCTGGGCATGGATGGGTGAAGGACCGAGTAATGCGACCATAGGTGAATGGGAGCCTATTCCAATTTATTTCAACTTTGGCCACTGACAATTCGAAACACCAAAAACTTAGAGATGAGGGCAAGAGCCAGCCAGTGACCAAATACACCAAAAAAAATTCAATGCAACTAGCAGACCGAAATACAGAAGAAAAACGCAACAAGGAATGAAGTTAGAAGGCAACAACGCACCAAAACGGGAGAGCAATTCTGCGAAACCCGGCTAGGCCATTAAAACTCGGCCTTGCATACAAGGAGTCTTGGCACGCATACTTCCAAACCCGGCTAGGCTGGCCCACCATCCTGACCTAGCCTACCTTTTCTGTTTCACAGGCCCGATCTAAACTCAAAAAAGACAAAATTGATCAAATGAAATCTGATTACGCTATAATTTTACAGAGATGTTTATATTAAAAGCTAGCCTAGCCTACATGTTGTCGGGCCAGGACTACTTTAAACCCAGCTATATATGGCCTGCTTTTTCTGTTATAGCCTCTCGAACCGAACTCTAAAATGCCTAGTTTGATGAAATGAAATCAATTGAGCTCAAATTTTGCAGAGATGTTTCTAAGGATATTTAGAAACTGCCCCCAAAATATAAACTCCAAAAGATTAAAGAAACTCCAGAAATCTCATCCCGGATATTCGGGACATCGCTGAAAAAAGCTGGTGAGCTCCTTGTGTTATTGCAATTAATCTCGTTACCCACCACCATTTACCTTTCCTTTTTACTACAGACAGAGACAGGAGTGTGGGTACATGCACGCAACGTAGGGGATAACTGTTTTTACTGTCTAATTAGCCTTGTGTGGCCATGGTAGTGAGAAATATTAGTTGTGCCTAGGCTTTATGCGTTTTGCACACTAGTATATGTAGATGCTTTCTGGTGCCTTAAGTACTAGTTGCTTAAATTTGTGTAACCTTACAAACTAGAATTGGATAGGAGAGCACTACCTAGCCTAGCACCTTAGTGGTTCAATTAAGATCTCTTTTAAGGTGTTTGAGAACTTTAGATAGAGGGTTGTAGTCTTGGCCAGACTGATAGTTTTAATTCCGTATTTGTTTCGATTAGGTGCGATTAGATTTAGAAAGGACTTTTCACCCCCCCTCTAGTCCACCATCTCCACTCTACACATGGAGCAGCCTTTTTCCGGTCCGCCTTATGGAGGCTTGTTGGCAATGAAGGCATGTGGCTTAAGAGGATGCATGATGGGAGGGCTCGGAAACATCCAAGCCCCTAGAGCCAGTGACGGAGTCCTGTCTTCTTGTGTCACGCGCCTTGCATGACCCTGTCGGAAGGGTGACCGATAAGGCGATGCCCGTTGAGCAGCGTTAGAGGGGCTCTAGCCTTGGGCGCTTGAGGCACCTGCTTTTTGGTCCTGGACCTTGGCTGGCGCTCTAAATTATAGAGAAAAAAAGCAGTGCTAGCTATATATGTTCCACTTAGAAAGTTTTCTTTTGGCTGTGCTATAAGTGTATCCTATGGCTGTGCTATAAGTGTATTGAATATTTACATATCGCCCTCAGAATTTATACATATGCCATACAGTTCCAGAGGTCAATAAAAGTGCGCTAGGAAAATTTAAAAAAATTGAAAGCACATACCTAACCTCAGAAAACAGTGCTACCTGGCTGCCCATGCATTTTTGTTCAGCCATAAGGGTTTGGTTTCAGAGGTAGAGAAAAATGACTTGTAAAAGACCATATCAGACTGAAACAGGCTCACGGTCTACTAGTTAAGGCTAAACAAAAAAATAGTCCCATGGTCCCAACTGGAGACCGTATTTTATAAAGGGCACCAAATATTCTCCCTCGGCTCCGTCTCCATGGGGTGTGTAGGCTTCTCCCAGCTCTAAAGTTTTTCTCCATGAAGTTTTTTTTTCACACATTTTTTTTTCTCCCTCACGGAATCCTCCACTCCCTCCCATCATGCCACCACCTCCAACCCTCCACCTCGGTCTCCATCTAAGCCTTTGGTAAACAATCTAGTACACAGTAGTACAAAGACATCCAAAATGGCAGGCAAGTATGCTCATTTGTTATAGATTTATTGTAATTTTTAAGTGTGATACACATTTTTCTATTCGCCTATATAATTTTTTGGTTTGAACAAATTTGAATTTGACACTACTACAGAACAGGCCTTTGGTCACTTGGGCAAAATGAGCAATAGCTCCCCTAAAAAATGGCGTCCGGGACTAAAAGTCCTCAGCCCCAATGGCTATGAAGTCGCATCTGCAGGGGAACTTTTAGTCCTGGTTGGTGTTACCAACCGGGACTAAAGGTCCATCTTTAGTCCCGGTCTGTGACACCAGCCGGGACTAAAGGTTTTGTCCCGGTCTGTGACACCAGCCGGGACTAAAGATGGGACTTTAGTCCCGGTTGGTGTTAGGGACCGGGATTAAATCCTCTCCCCCCCATATTTAAATCCTTCTTCCTCCCATGGCCGAGCTGCCCGAGCTCACTTTCTTCTTTGTTCTTCATGTTCTTCATGTGTTCTTGATTGATTTGTGCTCACATCTTCGGCTATTGATTCATTTCATCACTTCTACGCCGTCATTTACTTGTTTAGAGGTTACTAACTTTATCTTCACAAGTTTTAGCTACAGGTTATCTCATTTTGTGGTGTTATGCATGTGGTTTTTTATTTTTGATTTCTACACTATTTTAAACTCCAATCACTTCATCGTTTAAATATTTTAATGTAGATAACTACAATTAAGACCCTAAAAATTCGTATACACCATTTATTACTATTATGTCTACCATATTTTTTGGTTTAGTTAGTACAATACTAAATTTATGGTTTCTTATTATAATTAGTTTTTTAAAAAATAACATTTGATAATACTTTAGTTTATAATTTGTTATCTGGTTAATTAGTTAATTATAACTAGGTATGAATAATACATTTGAAGGATTATTTAATTATAACTAAGTATGAATATCAAATTTGTTTAGAAAAAATAAGAATGGAGAATTTTAGGTTATGTGTTAGTTAGTTACTTAGAATACTTTATTTTTGCAATTTGTGATCGGGTTTATTAGTTAATTTAAACTAGTATGCATGCCACATTTCATGATTAGTTAGAAAAATAAATAACTTTGGTGTTTTTTTTAGTTTTGCTTGTTTAGGAAAAATAGAAATAGAGAATTTTGGGTTATAATACTTTAATTTTTAATTTGTGACCGGGTTAATTAGTTAATTATAACCGGTATGCCTAATAAATTTCTTGATTATTTAGAGAAATAGATAACTTTGGTATTTTTTAATTTTGCTTGTTTAGAAAATGAAGAAATATAGAATTTTAGGTTATTTATTACTTTCATTTCTTTATAAAAAATTAGAAACTTATCATACATTAATTTGCAATTTGTGACCGGGTTAATTAGTTAATTATAACTAGTATGCCTACTAAATTTGTTGATTATTTAGAGAAATAGAGGACTTTGGTGTTTTTTTAATTTTGCTTGTTGAGAAAAATTAGAAATAGAGAATTTTAGGTTATTTGTTACTTTTATTTCTGTAGTAAAAATTAGAAACTTATCATACTTTATGTTGCAATGCAGACAATGACACGTGGTTGGATGTACAATGCCGATCGCCGCTCCAAAGAATTCATTGATGGTGTGCATTATTTCTTAAGAGTGGCCGAGGAAAACAAGCAGGATGGATTCATACGTTGCCCATGTGCCTTGTGTCAGATTTTGAAGGAATATTCTAGCTCTAGAAATATTCACTCACATTTGTTGAAGTCTGGTTTCATGCCAAACTATATTTGTTGGACCAAGCATGGAGAAACTGGGATAATGATGGAAGAATGTGAAGAAGAATAAGAACAACTGGAGCCTGACGACCTTATTGCTCAATTCGGTGGCTTCGATGATACAAACAATGGGAGAAGGCGAAGAAGAGGGAGGTGCTCTGGCGAAGGTGATACTTTTGGTGATGCCATTCGTGTGCACGAAAAGAATACGAAAGTGAAAAAGAGAAGGCGAAGTTTGACCGCATGCTAGAAGATCATAAGAAATTACTATACCCATCCGCCCAAGATGGGCAAAAAAAATTGGGTACAACATCGGAGTTGTTGAAATAGAAGGCACTGAGAATGGTGTATCCGATAAGGCATTTGGACCGATTCTCGAAGATCCAAAAAAGATGCTTCCGAACCCTAACGAATTGCCCACTACTACGTATGAAGCAAAACAGGTCATCTGTCCTTTGGGATTAGAAATCCAGAAGATACATGCATGTCCTAACGACTGCATCTTGTACCATGGCAAGGACTACGAGAATTTAAATGAATATCCCGTATGTAAAGCATCACGGCATAAGATCAGGCGAGATGACCCTGGCGATGTTGAGGGGGAAGAACGTCCTAGGAAGAAAATCCCTGTAAAGATTATGTGGTATGCTCCTGTAATACCTCGTCTGAAATGTCTTTTCAGAAACAAGGACCATGCAAAGTTGTTGTGGTGGCACAAAGAAGACCGTAAGGTAGACAACATGTTGAGACACCCTGCTGATGGGTCTCAGTGGAGAGCAATAGATAGGGAATTTTCAGAGTTTGCAAAAGACGCAAGAAACTTGAGGTTCGCTTTAAGTACGAACGGTATAAATCCTTTTGGTGAGCGGAAGCAAAGAGTCATAGCACTTGGCCTATTACACTATGTATCTACAACCTTCCTCCATGGTTATGCATGAAGCGAAAGTTCATTATGATGCCGGTGCTCATCCAAGGCCTGAAGTAACCGGGCAATGACATTGATGTCTATTTAAGGCCATTAATTGAAGAACTCCTACTTTTATGGAGCCCGAAACAGTGTTCATGTGTGGGATGAGTACAAACAGGGAACACTTTGACCTCAGAAAGCACCGTTGTTTGTGACAATCAATGATTGGCTTGCTCTAAGTAATCTTTCGTAAGGGTCAAACAAGGGATATAATGCATGCACACACTGTTTTGATGACCTTGATAGTATATATTTGAAAAAATGTAGAAAGGTCGTGTACCTTGGGTATCGTCGATTTCTTTCTATAAATCACCCGTTAGAAAGAAAGGCAAGCATTTTAAAGGTAAAGGCGGACCACCGATGCAAGCCTCGCAATGTAATCGGAGAAGATGTATTTGAGATGGTTAAGGATGTGAAAGTAGTTTTTGGTAAGGGACAGGGGCAGCCAACCGGTTCCAAAAGATGCAGAGGGTCATGCACCTATGTGGAAGAAAAAATCAATATTTTGGGAGCTACCCTATTGGCAAGTCCTAGAGGTCCGTAATGCGATCGACGTCATGCACCTAATAAAGAATCTTTGTGTGAACCTTCTAGGATTCATGGGTGTGTATGGGAAGCCTAAGGATTCACTTGAAGTACGACAAGACTTGCGGCGCATGGAAGAAGCGAGACAACCTTTGCATCCGAGAGAGAAGACAGATGATGGACGCCAATATTTAAGACACACTAGCTACACTCTTAGCAATGAAGAGAAAGAAATCATGTTTGAATGCTTAAGCAACATGAAGGTCCCATCTGGATTCTCCTCTAATATAAAAGGTATAATAAATGTGCCCAAGATGAAATTTTTGAACTTAAAAGTCGTATGATCGCCATGTGCTTATGACGCAATTGCTTCCGTTGCATTAAGAGGAATTCTACCTCCACATGTACGTCGGCCACCGTTAAGCTATGTGCATTCCTCAATGCAATTTCTCGAAGGCAATCAATCCACTTTGGAACTTGCTTGCTCTACGAATGATGTGGTTCAATGTCTTGTCGGCTTTGAGTTAGTGTTCCCTCCATCCTTCTTTGATATCATGAGACACCTCCTAGTTCATCTGGTCGAGGAGATCAATATTCTTGATCCTGTGTTCCTGCATAATATGTTTCCCTTTGAGAGGTTTATGGGAGTCCTGAAGAAATATGTTCACCCGGCGTGCTCGGCCGGAAAGGAAGCATCGCAGAGGGCTATGGGACCAGGAGGTCATTGAGTTCTATGTTGAATTCATTCCTGAACTTGACCCAATTGGTGTTCCCCGAATCACAACACGAGGGAGGCTGAGCGGAAAGGGAGCGATAGGAAAGAAAATATACATCGGTACGGGGGACGATTATTTCAATAAAGCACACTACACAGTTCTTCAAAACTCATCCGTGGTGGAGCCGTATGTCAAGAAACACAAGGACTTTCTACGATCCCAGTTCCTAGAGAAGAATGAAGCTTGACTTATGCGTCAGCACATGGACACTTTCAGTGATTGGTTACGAAAAGAATGTCAGGGTAATGACCAGATTGATGAGCAACTGTATTTGTTGGCTAGGCAACCATCATGGCACATCCTAACGTTCAAAGGGTACGAGATAAATGGAAATATATTTTACACCCTAGGCCAAGATAAAAAAAGTGTCGGGGACCAAAATAAGGGCCCCCTAAAGCAGGCCCAACAAGCGCAAATCTTGGCCCAATAGGCCTCCCACCGTTCAAATCCCGGGCTCTTTGCGCTAGCGCACGGGACCCGGCGTCTTGCTTCCGGCCCGTCCCCAGCCCCTCTCCGAGGGGCTCGGATGAGCACCAACTCTCCGTCCCCGCCCGATCCCCCACGGCCGGGGCCTCGGACGAGGCCGACTCTCCGCCCCGCCAGCCCCCACGGCGGGCAGGCCTCGGGCGGGAAAGCGACTCTCCGTCCGCCGAGCCCCCCCCCGGCGGGGGGCCTCGGGGCGGGAACCGATTCTCCGTCCCCCGCCCCCCCCCTCGACGGGCGAGGCCTCGGGCGGGGGGGCTGCACTTCTGGTCAAACCAAGCCACCGACTTGGCGTTTAACCACCGCCCGCCTTCCCACCGGTGCACGTCGGATGGCGAGCATGGGGCCGTCCCGTCCACGGCTCTCATCCGCTCGGGATTACGTTATCCTCCACAGAGGAGGCCATGCCCGCACTTGTGGGGACTGTGTTGTCTAATCTCCCGATAGGTCGGGTCACCAAGGCTCAAGAGGCGGCCGCCACGCCAAGCGCGGCCACCTAGCGTCATCCTCCGTGCGGGGATTCAAGCCGGGCGGGGCGCCCGATCAAAGCAACAGTCCCACCGGGTTTTTGAGCCGGGATGGGCGGCGATCGCCTCGATGACGGCGCTCCCCTCAATCGCGCCATGTGCGACAACGGGCCCGAGGCCCTCCGAGCCTCGGCCGGGGAAGTCAAAGCTACAAAGATACTACCGGGACAGATACATCTCCCCCGGCCTCTCCACCGACTTCTACAAGGACATCCGCTTCGTCCATTGTCGGGGACGGAGGGCCAGCGACTCTCTGCAGCCACGCCCATGCCCTGCGGCGCCAGCGTAATAGTGCCCGGCCCCACACCATGGCCCCGGCATAGGGATGACGGCGGACTCCGAGGCCCCGGAGAGGAAGGGAAGACGGCTTCCCACGCACACCAACTCTTTGTAAGCCTCGGCCACCTCCTTGCGGCTATAAAAAAGGAGGCAGGGGCCCGTAAACGGGACGGACACAAGTCGATATAGGCATACTCAAGCCACTCAACCTTCGAGGAGACTTGGGACCGGCTCCCTCTCTCCACCTGCTTGTACACCCCTACCTACAAGCACTTCGGTGCAAGATAATACAAGACATCCTCCCCGCTGGGCGTAGGGCCTTCTATTGCTGAACCGTCTAAACCCTTGTGTTCATCTCGCACACCATCCGGATTTGGGAGCACGCACCACAAATTCACTCGTCGGGGAGCTAGGGCCACCGGTTCTCGCACCGGCGATTGGCGCGCCGGTAGGGGTTGTGCGTGTTTCATCTTTTTTCTTGCCAGACTTCCGGATGGCCAGCGGACGCGACGACGCTTCTCGGGGGCGCCTCAACCCCGACTCTCCTTCCCACCAGCCGCTGGAGCCGGGGACCCTGATCCGTTTTGGTGAGCTCGAGTTCGTGTCAAGCGGGGTCCCGTTCGACATGGAGCTCCTCCCGGCCGGGACTCGGGGACCCCGAGCTGCGGCCCCGGCGGATCCATCGCCCGCCCGGGCGTAGGAGAAGCAACGGCGCGTTCTTGTCAAACACGGCGGACTCTGGCGGCGGCCGGCCGGACTAGAGGAGGACCTCGCGGGCGCTTCTGGGCGGCGCCCCTTCGTGGGAACAGCTTAGCTGCCGTCACCACCACACCGGCCCGTTTGGCCTTTGGTCAATGCCGCTGCTACGGCGCGGCGTTGGTCTCCCCACCGTCATGGGGGGCTCGAAGAAGGCACCAGCGTCGCCGCCGGCTCAGCGGGCCCACCCAGTAGCGACATCCCCGACGGATCCGTCCACGCCTTCGAGGAGCACGTCGGTGGAGGAACAGCGATGCCACTCGGCGCGCTACGTCCATCCCATCGGCGCTACCTCGAGGATCACGAACCCGGGGGTTCATCCCGAGGCAGCTTTTCGCCTTCGGCTACCCGACTCCGACTCCCCAGGCGACATGTATGACCCGGCGCGTGAATGCTTTCACGTGGAGATCGGCGAGCTTCGGCGCCAACGTCAACGGCAGCGGCGGCGGCAACCCGGGGCGTAACTCCCACGACCGCCCGCGGGAGCAACACCGTGGGCGCAAGGCTGCAGACCCCAACACGTCTCGGCCCCGGGCCGAGCCCCCTCGAACTCCATCTCGTCACGGGCCCTCCGTGGCGAACCACCAAGCAACTCCTCAAGTGCCCACGGCCCGGCTATGGAGCGGATTCGGGAGCTTGGGGACAGGCTCGGCGATCGTCGCTTTACGACGGGGAGATAAAAGCACTCGGCGTACCCACCGTGCGACCCACAATCCTAGCCCTGCTTGCTCGCCAACCAGCGTGAAGTCAACGGGAGGATCGTCAACGACGAAGGAGGAGGCGCCCTCCCATCTTTCCACGGAGTCATAACGTTGCCGCGGCCCTCACTGGTCCGGGCAATGCGGAGACCATCGACCCGGAGGCGACGGATTCGAGATGATCTGAGACTATCTCGAAAGCAGTAGCTGTCCAAAAAGCTGAAAGTTCGGCCTCCCGGCATCGGACATCAAGGGACCCGGAGGGCGAGGCGCCACGCCCGCGAGCGAGAGGCCTCGGTCCATCGGGACCCATCGCGGAGGCCGATCCATGGCGTCTTCGGGGCGAACAGCGGCAGCATCGATGATGGCGGCGCCGCAACGTCATCAACAACGCCGCGAAAGAGGAAGGAACACGGGCGGGCGCGACCGCCCGGCCAAGCAGGCGGTAAGCGCGATAGCGGCGAGGACCGTGGCGATGCCGATCCCCCCGGGCCACGCGCCTTCAGCGAGGAGATCCGTAGCAACGCGGTTCCCTTTCCGGTTTCGACACCCGGCCAACCTAGCCAAATACTGGGAGAAACAAACCCCGAGGTTTGGCTCAACGACTACCGCCTGGCATGCCAGCTTGGCGGTGCGGACGATGACCGGCTCATCATCCGCAACCTTCCGCTTCACTTGGGCGATTCGGCACGCTTGGGCTGGAGCACCTTCCCGCCCGCACGATCCGCGACCGGGTCCGAACTAGTCGGGGTTTTTGTGGGAAATTTCCAGGGCACTTACGTGCGCCACAGGAACTCCCGCTGGGACCTCCGTAGCTGCCGCCCGAAGCCCGACGAAGTCGCTCCGTGACTTCATCCGCCGCTTCTCCAAGAAGTGCACCGAGCTGCCCAACGTGGCGGGCGCCGCCATCATCGGCGCATTCCTAGGCGGAACGACACGCAAGGAGGCGGGTCCACGAGCTAGGCCGGAAGATGCCCACCATAGCCAACGAGCTGTTTGAGGTGGCTACAAACTTCGCCTCCGGCGAGGAAGCAGTGGGGGCCATCTTCCGCGGTGCCGGCAACAAGGGGAAGCAGAAGGATGAAGGAGCAGACGCCGTTGCAACTCGCGGCCAGAAGAAGAGCAAGAGGGGCAAGCGGAAGGGCAAGCACGGCAAGAAGGAGGAAGACTCCGAAGACGAGCTCGTCGCCACGGCCGACCGCAAGGCACCTCGGGGCCCCCTAGGGCCCGGGGCGTTCGACAATATGCTCAAGAAGCCATGTCCCTTCCACAAGTTCCCGGTCAAGCACACCATGGGAGAGTGTGACTTGGCCTGCCGCTTCTACCAAAAGCTCCCCCCGCCCGAGGACAAGAGGAAGAAGGAGAAGGAGGACGAAGGCAAGGGTGACGGGTTCCCGGAGGTCCACGATGTATTCATCGTCATCGGGGACTCCCGGCGAAACTCTCCCAGCGCCCGAATCAAGCGCGAGCGCCGAGAAGTGTTCTCGGTGCGACCCGCCCACCACGCATACCTGCCATGGTCGGCCGACGCCATCACCTACGGCATCGATGACCATCCAGTCTATGTGCCGAACCCCGGAAGATACCCGCTCGTGGTAGACCCCGTTGTCGGCAACGTTCGGCTCACCAAGGTGCTGATGGACGGCGGCAGCGCCCTCAACATCCTCTACTCCGACACCCTCAACTGTTAGGGATGGAGCGCCCACCCTCCGACCCTCTAACTCCCCCTTTCAGGGGCATCGTGCGGGCAAGCGAGCCCGGCCCCTTGGGCAAATCGACCTCCCGGTCGTCTTCGGACGCCAACCACCGTAAGGAGGTCATCACCTTCGACGTAGTTGATTTCCGGGGAACCTATCATGGCATCCTCGGACGCCCTGCGTACGCAAAGTTCATGGCGGTCCCGAACTACACGTACCTCCTCCTCAAGATGCCGGGCCCCAGTGGCGTCATCACCGTCGGATCCTCCTACGAGCACGTGTTCAACTGTGACGTAGAGGCGATCGAGCACGCCGAGGCCATGGCCGTCTCCGAGGCTCTCGACTCCAAGCGTCACGCCGGCACCTTCGAGCCGTCCGATGGGGTGAGAGAGGTCCCGCTGGATCCCTCCACCTCGTCCGGCAAGACGGTGAAAATCTGCGACTCCCTCGACCCCAAATAGGAAGCTGTGCTCGTCGACTTTCTCCGCGCGAACATCGACATCTTCGCGTGGAGTCCCTCGGATATGCTAGGCATTCCGAGGGATGTCGCCGTGCACTCCCTTGATATCCGGGCCGGATCCAGACCGGTGAAGCAGCGCCTGCGCCGATTCGACGAGGAGAAGCGCAGGGCCATCGGCGAGGAGGTGAACAAGCTTTTGGCGGCCGGGTTCATCAAGGAGGTGTTCCACCCTGAGTGGTTATCTAATCCTGTAATGGTTAGGAAAAAGAGTGGGAAATGGAGGATGTGTGTAGACTACATCAGTTTGAATAAAGCATGTCCAAAAGTTCCCTTTCCTTTACCTCGCATCGATCAGATAGTCGACTCGACCTCAGGGTGTGAGCTTTTATCCTTCCTTGATGCTTACTCTGGCTACCATCAAATAAAGATGAAGGAGTCCGACCAGCTCGCAACGTCCTTCATCACCCCTTTCGGCATGTACCGCTACGTGGCGATGCCTTTCGGACTCGAGGAACGCAGGGTGCCACGTGTCGGGCCGGTGCATGCGGGGGCCTCTTCGGCGACCACATCGGTGAGACCGTAGAGGCCTACGTCGGCGACATCATGGTCAAGACGAAAAAGGCCGATGACCTCATCTCCGACCACGAAGGTTGCTTTTCGGTGTCTCACGGCCAAAAGCGTCAAGCTCAACCCTGAGAAGTGCGTCTTCGGGGTCCCCCGAGGCATGCTCCTTGGGTTCATCGTCTCCAAGCGCGGCATCGAGCCCAACCCGGAGAAGGTGAACGCGGTGACGAGCATGGGGCCGATCAGGGACCTGAAGGGCGTGCAGCGGGTCATGGGCTGCCTTGCGGCCCTCAGCCGCTTCATCTCGCGGCTCGGCGAGAAGGGCTTGCCCCTGTACCGTCTTCTGAGGAAAACCGAGTGCTTCTCCTGGACCTCCGAGGCTCAGGAGGCCCTCGACAAGCTCAAAGCAGCCCTCACCAGCACCCCGATCCTCGTCCCGCCTGCCGAGGGAGAACCTCTCCTCTTGTACGTCGCTGCAACCACTCAGGTGGTTAGCGCGGCCATCATCGTCGAGAGACAGGAAGAGGGCCACACACTGCCGGTCCAGAGGCCGGTCTACTTCATCAGCGAGGTGTTGTCCGAAACCAAAATCCGCTACCCGCAGATCCAGAAGCTGCTCTACGCGGTGGTCCTGACGCGGCGCAAGCTTCGGCACTACTTCGACGCTCACCCCGTGACGGTGGTTTCTTCCTTCCCACTGGGAGAAATCCTCCAGAACCGGGAGGTCTCGGGGCGGGTCGCCAAGTGGTCCGTCGAGCTCATGGGAGATACCCTCTCCTATGCGCCAAGGAAGGCCATCAAATCCCAAGTCCTGGCCGACTTCCTCGCGGAGTGGACAGACACCCAGCTGCCGCCGCCCCAGCTTCAGGCGGAGTGTTGGACGATGTACTTCGACGGGTCCCTGATGAAGACCAGAGCCGGCGCCGGCCTCCTCTTCGTCTCCCCCCTCGAGGAACATGTGCGGTACGTGATCCGCCTTTACTTCCCGGCGTTGAACAACATGGCAGAATATGAAGGTCTGCTCAACGGGTTAAAGATCGCCATCGAGCTCGGCGTCAAGTGCCTCGACGTCCGAGGTGACTCGCAGCTCGTCATCGACCAAGTCATGAAGGACTCAAGCTGCCACGACCCCAAGATGGACGCGTACGGCAAAGCGGTGCGCCGCCTTGGAGGACAAGTTTGACGACCTCGAGCTCAACCATGTCGTCCGAAGGTACAACGAAACCACCGACGAACTTCGCAAAGATCGCCGGCTGGAAGGGCCCCCCTTCCCCAGGGCGTCTTCACAAAAGACCTCCCAGCTCCCTCCCCGCTCTCGGGGCGTGAAGTGACCTCGAGGATCATTCACCCCCTCGGGGGCGGGAGGGCATCCGACATTCCCTCGGCATCCGAGGCCCCTTCGCCCGAGACGTCCTCGGCATCAAATGCGAGAAGTCATGGAGGTCGACGGAGGGAACCCGGAGGACGAGCCCAAGCCGACTGGAGGGGGAGCCATACCTCGACCGGGATCATCCGAGGCGTCCTCCCCCGAGGACTTTAACCTAGCCCAGTGCGTCGCGAGGAGGCGAAGTCCTTCGTCGTCGTCGAAGACGAAGCTCTACAAGCGAAGCCCCTCGGGAGTCCTACAGCGATGCATCACAGTCCGAGGACGGCCTCGCCTCGTCCCGCAAGATCCACGCCGGAGTGTGCCACCACGCCGCCCCCGGTCCCTTGTCGGCGGCGCATTCGGCAGGGTTCTCATGGCCGACCAGCGGGTCTCTCGATGCCACCAAGGTGGTACGCACTCGCGGGGTGCCAAGATTACGCTCATCAAACACACTGCCGGCTCGGGCGCTCCACCATCCCAATCACATGGCCTTTCGCCGTGTGGGGCTAGGACTGTGGGGCCCCTCAAGAAGGCACCAGGGGGCTTCACTCATTTGCTCGTCGCCATCGACAAGTTCTCCAAGTAGATCGAGGCGCGCCCGTCACCAACATTCGGTCCGAACAGGCGGTGCTCTTCTTCACCGACATCATCCACCGTTTCGGAATCCCAAACTCCATCATCACCGACCACGGCACCCAGTTCACGGGGGCGAAGTTCCGAAACTTCTGCGACGAGCACCAGATACACATCGTCTGGTCCTCAGTAGCACACCCCTAGACGAACGGGCAAGTGGAGTGGGCCAACGGGATGATACTGCAAGGACTGAAGCCTCGGATCTTCAACAAAGTCAACAAATTCGGCAAAAGGTGGCTCGAGGGACTCCCTTCGGTTCTCTGGAGCCTTAGGACCCGGCCAAGCCGAGCCACCTGGTTTACGCCTTTCTTCCCGGTATATGGTGCCGAGGCCATGCTGCCCACCGACTTGGAGTTTGGGTCCCCGAGGCTCAAGGCCTACGACCCCGAGGCGGAACCAAGTGGCTCGGGAGGACTCGCTGGACATGCTCGAGGAAGCCGGGGGCGCAGCCCTTCTACACTCGGCAAGATACCAGCAGTCCCTCCGACGCTACCACGACCGACGGGTCCGGATCCGAGACCTCAAGGAAGGCGACTTGGTGCTTCGCCTCCGACAGACAACAAAGGACGCCACAAGCTCACGCCGCCACAGGAAGGGCCCTTCATCATCGCCGAAGTACTCAAGCCGGGCACGCATAAGCTCGCTAACGAGGCCGGGCGAAGTCCTCAACAACGCTTGGAATATTCAACAGCTACGCTTCTTCTACCCTTAAAATCTCCCAAGCCTTGTACATACACTTTGTACCTTTTTGAAAAAAAACTAAAGACCTTGGGCGTTTTCCAAGTCACACCACTTTGTCCTCGGAAGGGCTCGGTGGAGACTTGGTTTTGACTCTTCAAAACCAAGCCTCCCTCGGGGCTAAAAAGGGGGGAACCCCCCCGAAAAAAGCACCCCGCAAAAATTCTTTTTCCATTTATCGGCTATTCTTCGTGAACTCGCATTCGAAGGTCCCGCGTACTTAGTTGAAGGCACGGCCAAAGTTACCCCAAAGCCGAGGCAGCCGAAGCCAGCGAGGCCACCCACGCCCCCAGCCCTACGGTGCCTCCGCCCGCAGCCCTCGGCCCAAAAAAAGGGGACTCCGAGCCTCACGGGAAGTCGCTCACTACGAAAGGCAACGGACCGTGACAATCAACACGGTCCCTACCTTCGGCTAAAGGGATGACTTACGGCTGCAAAGCCTCCCCGCACAACTAAGTAGCAAGCACCACGGAAGGGAAACATAGAGATAACAAAAGAACCAAAGATAAAAACATAAGGCCTCGGCGGGTCGATTGACACAAAGTGTTTCGTAAACACAAAGTCAACATAAACTTTTATCTACATGGGCAACCGAGCCCAACCCGCAGAACTACTTGGGAGCGTCCCGGACCACCAACATCTTGGGGAGCGGCCGACGGGGCCTGGGGCCTCGGGCCGCTGGTCTCATGCCTCGGCGTCTCCAACACCGGCAGATCCGCGGCCTCGGCGTCACCAGCTTCCGCCGGGGGTGGAGACGACGGGCGGGCGCAAAGTGGCCGCCCCAGTGCAGCGGGAGCCCCTGCTTTCGGCCTCCTCGACGAAGTTGGGCCAGCACATCGCTCGTGCCCCTCTCCTCTTCGGCCACGATGAGCCCCTCGGGCGATCCGAGGGAGGTCGAGCCGGTAGTGGGACATGGTCGGCCAAGGTGGTGTGCGAGCACAGCCGAGCGAAGAGGCTCCGGGAGCGCCTCCACCCGGCTGGCGGCGAGGCCAGCCCGCCACCAAAATTGCTGCCGCCGGCATCCTCCGCCTCCACCGCCGCGCGGGCAGACAAGTGGCCTCTCCGCGTCAGGCGTTGAGCTCACCTGGCGGAGTTGTAGGCGGCACCGCGATTTGCAGGCACTCCTCCAGCTCAGACACCTGCTTGCAAGCCTGCAGCAACTCAAACGTTAGGACTTCGGGCAACATAGCGGGGTATGAAAAAAGGTCCACGGTACTCCTACCCCTTGGAATCCGGAGGGTCTCCTTTTCGCGATCCCACACACGGGCGCCTCCTTCAGCTCGGAGTACTCCTCGGCCACAACGCTTCAGCCCAGCCTTGGAGGACTCCAGCTGCTCAGATTGTGGACCTGATATGTCCGCGGCCTTGAAGCCTCGGTGACCATTGCCTCCTTCTCTCCGTCCGGAGTTGGTCGAGGCTCCGGGCGGGCTTGCTGCGATGTTCGAGCGAAGGTGGCGGCTTCGTAGCGCCCGTCGTCACCTTGGTCCGCAGCCGCGAAACAAGAAGTCGGAGCTCGAGCTCGGCGCCTTCTCCGACATACGCTCATCGCTACCGAGCGACCAGCCCCTTCGCTGAAGGTACTGATCAAGACCGGCCGACGCTGGCTGGAGAAACTCGACTTCTCGCCCGACGTCTGCCAAGCTCTGCAACATACACCTCTCTCTCTAATCACCACCTGTAAGAGGGCCCAAAGGGGAATAAGGACGGAACAATCACTTACCCGAAGCAAGCAGGGGCGAGCTCCCCGGCACGCCCCGACACGACATGGTCCGGCGGCCTCCTCGAACGGGCGACACACTTGCGTGGCGTCCAACCAGGAGCGCACCTCGCTGGCGTCGTCCGTACGAATGCCCCCCCGCTCCTCCAAGGACCCCGGGCAGCCGGCTCTCCGATCAGGCCCCCCCGGCGTGGCACCTCACCCGACGCCACTCGGGCCGGGCACCCACGGTGGGCGCCTCGGGGCTCGAGCCTCCTCGGCTCCTGCCCGCCATGGCCGCTTTCGCCTCGTGGCCACGGGGTTTGTTGAGGAGCCGAGACTGCCCCGCCTCGGTCATGGCCGCCAGCGGTAGCAGCCACCGCTCCTCCACCGCCGCCTCGGGCGGCACACGGGGTCCACCCCGCCGACACGGCCAAATCACCCGCTCGCCGCCCCTGCGTAAATGCGCCTCCGCCACGGGCCACGATCCTGCGTCGTCGCCCAATCAAGCCGTGCGCCTCCGCTGAGCCGGTGGCGCCCCGTGAGCCGGCCTCAACCGTGGCGGCACAAAGGCGCTGCCTTTGGCCTCTCGTGGGCCTTGACGCCGATACCTCCTCGCCAAAGGCCGCCCTGTGGTTGGCGGCTCCTCGGTGGCCTTCTTTTCCCTCGGTCTCGGCCGTTGTGTCAACGGTGGAGCCGAGGCCGGGGCCTCCCCCACCTCCTTGCCGTTTCAGGGGGGCAAGGCGCAGATCCACCGCGGCTCGGGCGCTCAGTCGCGGATGGGCACAAGGTAAAAATCTGCGAAGAAAAAGAAGTAAGTGCTCGAGACAACGACAAGGAGGGGCGTGACTTACTCACAGGACTGAAATTTTGCCGCTGAACGGGACCCTCCCGAGGGCGGGATCCCCGCCGCCCCACCGCCGCTGCAGCGCTCCGTAGACGCCTGGCCGTGCTCTCCGACCTGCCTCCTTGCCGCATGTCACTGTGGGGACGGGCCTCAGCCGGGGGAGGGCTCAGCGATCTTCTTTCCCTCGCGAGGTCGCTGGCCCCCTCGGGAAGACGCCTCCCGCACGGGGCATCGCACGGCCCCTGAGATCCCAGGGCGACGCGGGGACGAATCCTCCTCCGCGCCTCTTTCGAGCGCCCAGACCGACGACGAGCCACCGCCCGCTCGGGCGCTCGACGCCACCTCGGGGGATCTAGCCCTGGGCAACGGCTCAGCCTGCCCTCGTCCCACTCCACCTCGCCATCGCCATGCTATCATCATGAGCCTGTAGTGTCCGACGGCGCCGCTCCCCTGGGAGGTTGTCCCGCCTCGGCGCCGATGCACTGGCCAGATCGTTCTTCTCTCGCCGCTTGATGGGCATTGCGCGCCGCAGCAGCTTCTCCCTCTTCTTCTTTGTCAACCTCTCAGGCGGCCGCGGTTGGCCTTCTTCTCTCCGGCGACTCGGGGCTTTTCTAACTTGCTCGCCTTCCCTCGCGACCCCCTCGCAACCACGGGACCAAGCTGTGAACATAGGGGAGGAAGAAGAAGAGCAGTAATACACGCCGGAAGAGACTAACGAGCCTACCAGGCCGATGTGGTTCTCGCTCGGCCGCGATCGGAAGTTTGAGCAGCTTGCGAGTGCTCCACCGATGTTGCCTCGCTTTAGTCCTGGTTGAAGACCTCGCTAAGCCCGAGTCCCTCGCCGCCATCCGGTGCCCACCCTGGGCCGCCGCCGGCGCGATGTCGCATGCAAGGTCGGCCGATGATGAGCGGGCAAAGACGCTGCCGGAAAGGTGGCTGATCACCGCCGAGGCGTCAGCCCGGCCTTCGCCAAGACTTCCAAGGCGGAGAACACCTCCTAAAGTGGTTTCTCCTTCTCGACGATCAACTCCTTCCGCCTACGGTGGCTCGGAGGGGTGAGCACCTTCCCGGTGTAGGCGGGCAAATTCCCCGTCGTTGTTGGGAGGTAGAACCACTTGCTATGCGCCCTGTTTGAGGTGGCGAGCTTTGCCGGGATGTACTTCCCGTGGTGCTTGGGACCTTGGTACCGTCGACCGCCCCACCCGGCCTCTTCCCCTTCTCCGTCTCCTTCTCCTTCCACTTTTCCTTCCCCCCCGGGCGGAGATCTCAGAATAGGTGGCTTCAAAGAAGTACAACCACAAATCCCAATGCGCTGCCGACACCGAGGGAAGCCCGCGACAAGCCATTTAAGACCGCGGCGTGGGACGCAGCTTGGGGGGCAAGATTAATGGGAGCTCCGGGCAAGAGTTACTCCAAGAGCGCCCGGAGGAAACACCGCCCCGGCACTCAGAACCCAGCTCGTGGAACGCCGTGAAGCTCTCACGTACTCCCAATGGAGGCTGCCGGGTACTCGTGGATCCATGACAAGGGACGATCCACTCCCGACGGCTGGAAGCTAGTCCCGGTCTGAGAAGCCCCTTCTCCACCACGCCACCAACTCGGCCTCGAATCACGGGCATGTCTCCCACTCGCGACGCCGGGCGACATCGGCTCTAGGCGCCATGCAGGAAGGCAAGGGATGGGCTAGGAGGGCGGCGGAAGGCTCCCTCTCCCGGGCCGTGGCTCGAGAACTCTCTCCGACCTTTAAGGCAAGGGCAAAGGGCAAGGAAGGCGTGAAATGAGGCCAACGCCGGGCGGCCGCACAGGTATTTATACCCAACGCGCTCCCCCTTCTTTTTTACATTAAGTTGTGGCGCTCCATGTGCGCCGCATCGACATTACACACCACGCGCACCCGAGGCGCGGCACACGAGCGGCCATGCTACACGGGCTCTGGCGCACCGCACACATGTTGCACGGTCCACCTCCCGCACAAAGATCCGGGGACGCTGGAGCCCGGCTCGTCACCCATACAAGGGCGCAGCAGCTGAAAGCCGCAGCCAAGCATCACATCTCGGCTGGGGGCCCACGGCCATGCGCGCGCACGCATCAACGGCCACAAAGATGGAAAGTGGGGCTCGCCACTCGCCGGGCGCCTATATCCCGCATAGGCCGCCGCTTGAAAGCGCCCATCGCCCCACGACTCGACTGGAACGGTGGTTTCTTTCTCCACAAAGGAGCCCTGGGCGACGGCCCATTTACGGTCCGTGAGGAACGAAGGCCGCCCATCTCGGGAGTTCGGACTACCGCCCTCAGTGGCAACGAGTCGGGGGCAGCCTCTGACGGCCTCATACACGCCGCTCTCGCAAGACTGGGCCGCCCTCAGAGCCGCATCCAAGGCCGAGATGGCGCCCGAAGCACGGGGATCCCGCGTGGGAGTGCATCGAGCCCCTCGGACTCGGGCGGACGGGACCCGAGCCCCACCTCGCATACCAGGCGGCTTTTTATGAACCGCGCCCGGCCCAGCCTAACCCTAACTAACGGGCACGGGCGGTTCACTTGGATCCACCCGCTAACAAATCATCGACCTTAGTCGTGTTCGACACCTCGCTCGACGATAGCACGACGTAGGTCCAACCCTCCTCCTCAGGGAGGGACGCCGAGGTGCGTAAGAAACAACGACTCGAGTACCAACCGGCTCCCCTCAACGCCGCAGGGTCTGGGGAACTTCTCCCTCAACGCTGAACCGCTCGGGAAAAGCTGCCTCGACATTCAACCGAACTCCTGACGAGCCGACGGGTCCCGGGACTCGGGCAGCACGAATCGCTTTCACCACTGAAAGCGCCAAGACGAGCCCCTGACGGGTGCACACACTCCTCCGGAGGCCTCGGGTAGCACTCGGCTGGTGGCGCTCCGCCTCTCGCCGAAGGCACGGCTCCCCGAGATAACCGTAAGTTACACCGTAGGTCTACCGCAAGCCTCTGAGGAGCCCTCCATACTCCTCCGAGGCCTCGGGTTAAGACTCCACCGGGAGCGCTTGCACAAGCACTTCATGGAGTGAGACATTTTTCAACCAAGATGGCATCGCTCAGCCTCGAACGAGTGCACCCACTCCTTCGAGAGGCTCGGGGGCTACTGTCGGGGACCAAAATAAGGCCCCCTAAAGCAGGCCCAACTAAGCAAATCTTGGCTCAATAGGCTCCCATCTGCTCAAATTGCTATCAAGGCTTAGCGCACTGTGACCAGCTGTTTTGCTCTCCGGCCTCGGAGCCCTGTCTCCGTCCGAGGGCTCTGGATGAGCACTAACTCTCTGTCTCCGCCCCGAAGCCCCACCTACTGGGCCTCTCGAGACAGAGCCGACTCTCCGCCCGCCCGAGCGGTGGACATGCCTCTGACGGAAAACATCTCCGTCCCGCCCGAGCCCCCACCTGCCTCTGGACGGAAACCGATCCCCGTCTCGCCGAGCCTCGACGGACAGGCCTCGGGGCGGACGCACCGCACTTCCGGGTCAAACCAAGCCACTCGACTTGATGTTTAACCACCGCCGCCTCCCACAAGGCTCTGCCGATGGCGAGCATGGGGGCCGCCCCGCCACGGCCTCATCCCAGCGCCAGATTACGTTATCCTCCACAGAGGGAGGCCATGCCCGCGACTGCGGGGGACTGTGTAGTCTAATCTCCCCGACAGTCGGTCACCATGCTCAGGGAGTCGCGCGCCATGCTAAGCGGCTACCTAGCGCTCATCCTCCAGACGGATTCAAGCCAGGGCGGACGCTCATCAAGCAAATCAGCCCCACCGGGGTTTTTCGAGCTCGATGGGCGGCGACGCCTCGATGATGGCGCTCTCAGGTCAATCGCGCCATGTGCGATAACGGGCGCCGAGGCCCTCCGAGCCTTGAAACCGGGGAAGTCAAAGCTACAAAGATACTACACGGATGCGGGATACATCTCCCCCACTCTCTCCAATCGACTTCTACAAGGACATCCGCTTCGCTCCATTGTCGTGACAGAGGACGACTCTACGCAGCCTACGACTCATGCCTCAGGGGCGCCAGTGCAAAGGTGCTCTTCCCACACCATGGCCCGCTGATAGGGATGACGCGCGACCTCGAGGCCCCCGGAGAGGAAGGGAAGACGGCTTCCCACGCACACCAACTCTTTGTAAGCCTCGGCCACTCCCTTTTAGCGGCTATAAAAAGGAGAAGGCCCGTAGAGATGGGACAGACACAAGTCGACATAGGCATACCTCAAGCCACTCAACCTTCAGAGACTTGGGGACCGGCTCCTCCCTCTCCACCTCGCTTGTACACCCCCTACCTACAAGCACTTCTGCAAGATAATACAAGACATCCTCCCCTCAGCTGGACGGGGCCTTCTATTGCCCGAACCGCCTAAACCCTTGTGTTCATCTCGC
>JADLZL010007729.1:0-44267 GCA_015844335.1 Chrysopogon serrulatus | reverse complement strand
TTTAGCTAATTGATGAAACCTAAGGACTAACCCTATTGCTAAGTGTGTAGCATTAGAGAAAGGGGAGGTCCAAGCCAAGTGGTGGAATGGTGATCAAGTTGATAGAAGCGATCAAAGATGATCAAGTGCCACCCTTGGAGATAAAGGAAGATAAGGAGCAAGATGGAATGCTAGAGGCAAAGGTATATGTTAGGGCATTTCCATTTTGCCAACCATAGGTGTGTAGAGAAGTTGATGGCTGGATTTAGGATTGATAACCATACTATTAAGAGGGGCGATGTCGCTCAATATCGGTTATCTAAGTGCCACTAGGTGAGCAATGACTTTGCATATGCATTAGGGACCTAGTGAGCTAACCATCTCTTGCAAAATTCATTTGAAAATGCTAACACACGTGCACAAGCGGAGAGACACTTTTGTGTTGGCACATAGGAGCAAGGGGCGGCGGGACTCGGAGGTTTTTGGATAAAAAGGGGTCACTCAGAGGTGACCGGACGCTGTCCTGGAAGGGACCGGACGCGTCGGGTCAAGCTCTAGCGTCCGGCGCGCTTTCCCGAACGACCGGACACTGGTCACCGGAGCGTCCGGTGCCAAGGTTCGTTTGCTGCCGAGTTGGGCTGAGAGTGGACCGGACACGGGGCACGTTCGGTCAGTAGGCAGCGGACGCGTCCGGTCGAGAATTTCATGTTCTGGACCTCTCTGGTGGGCGGCCAGGACTCGCCTTTGTCGCGGCGTCGGTCAAGCGTAGGGCAGCGTCCGATCAACGTCTTCTGCGCACAAGTGATCGAGCCGTTGGCGCGCAACGGCTATATTCAAACGAGCTTGACACGTGGCCGCGATAGAGGGACCGGACGCTGGGACCGGACGCGTCCGGTCACCACTTAACCCGCGTCCCCGGCCGGCGTGCGTAAAACCTGTTCTTGTGAGTAACGGTTGGGTGCTTTGTGTGGCGCCTATATAAGTGAATTGGCCGGCTCTAGGGAGTCTCTCTTGGCAGTTTGACATTCTTGACATCCCCTAGAGCTAAGCAAACCAACTCCCTCACTTTGCATGCCTATTGATTGATCTAGAGAGTGATTGGGAGAGCTTCTAGTGCATTTGCCTTGTGATTGAGCATTTAGTGGCACTAGTGAGCGTTCTTGCTGCGATTGAGCTTATTACTCTTGGTGATTGCCGTCACCTAGACGGTTGGAGCAGCGAGCCGGAGTTGAGCAAGGTTGAAGATTGTTCTTGGCCACTCCGGAGGTGATTGTGAGGGGTGTTGATCCCACCCCGCGGGAGATCGCGAAAGGAATCCTTAGTGGAATCTCGTGTCATTGAGTTACCCTTACTTTGTGTGAGTTCTTGTGGCGCCTGGTGAGGGCTTGGCTTGTGACGCCGATTAGCCACCGAACTACCGAGTGTGTGGTCGACACGATGGGGAGTAGCGTGCCGGCAAGCACGTGAACCTCAGGATAAAATCTCGTGTCCCTCGGTGTTCTTGTGTGGTTTGATCCTTCGAGATCAACTTGGATTTCTCTATTGGATCATCTCTTCGGGTTTCATTGTATTGACAAGACGGTGATTGGTCATCATCCCGAAAGCACGGTTTGCATCCCTCGGTTCCTACCTTGCGGTTACATTTGTGCAAAGTAGCTTCTAGGTTGTGTAGTGTAGTTTTATTGATTAAGGTCATCTATCTTAGTGTACCTAGTGTATTAGGATTGCTAGAATTGTATAGGTTGGCTTGCAACCCCCTAGGCTAGCGCAACACTTGCTTCACCATTTGTTTTACTAACCGGTTTGTTTAGTGCTTTGCGAGATTTTTTATAGGCTATTCACCCCCTCTAGCCATTTAGGACCCTTCAGCGGTGCGCGATAGTTTTTTCATAATAGATAATGATGGGGCTACTAAGTTGGTAGTTGGATAAAATCTAGCCCATCAACAACCCCTGTTGACACCTCTTAATGTTATCTCTAGCAACGGCGCTCAAAATGCTTGAGCAGAGCATCGCTACTAGAATGCCAAGTTGTCATCCCCAGCATAACACCAAGAGATGTGGTATTAAATCATGCCACCATTTAGAATATAGAAATAGTATCCGCAAGCGTACAGATCAAATACCATTGTAGTATTTTACCCGGAGTATTACCAGGTTGTTGTTGGTATTTCTAACGTCATTTCTAATTAACGAGATTAGAAACACATGGTATTGAATTAACTTATCATTAGCAACTAGCCACTTATTTATCACTAGCATTCCTAAGCATGAATTAAGTTGTCATCCTTAATTATAAAGCTAAGGAATAAATATAGGTTTATATATGTATTATTCAATATGACCAATAAATATGAATATAAACTAAAATCGGTTCTGCAAGCGGACGACGATAATTATACCATTATAGCATTTTACCTAGGGAGTTCTACCAGGTTGTCAATTTATATTTATACCACTAGGAAAGCTTGTAATAAACTCTAATCTATTATATTGATAAGGAATTATATACAATGAATAAGTGATATTACCAATGTCATCTACTCTACTCATAACAAAAGAGGTCAAAAGATAAATATAGATAAATATGGGTGATAAGCATAATCAAGTATCATAATTATATTGATAATCATCAAAGCACTTCCTAGTCATAATCATAGTTAGCCAATGGATAAACTAAGGAGATAACCATCTACATTAATTCTATAACTACATCAATGAATAACTCTAATTAGTGCAATTACACCTAGTAATCATTGTTAAGTTAATCCCACATCATGATCACATGTAAAGGGGCATCATCTAAGGAGGATGTGAATCAGAGTCATCATCCAACTTCGCGACCGTGCCCTACTATACTACATACGGGGGGTGGACAACAGAGGAACCAACGTAGCTGTCACCTACGCGGACTACCACACGTCCCGACACATCAGGGTGCACTCGCAGACAAACAAGATATCTAGATACCATATCTACATATTGTTCATCATTTACCCATTGTACACTTGGATAAACGCTATACGAACAATTACATGAATTCAGTAAGATCAGACTAACTATACTAGACATATAATCAAAGTAGACAATGACTATTGCAATTAAGAACATATAAACTATTAAGAATAATGTCTCCCTAATCAGAATAAAGAATACAATAAGAAAGAAAGAACTAGAACTATACCGAACTCCTGCGCTCAAGGCATGCAGGGCCCAGGGGGCTCGGATCCGATAAAGAACTAGATCTCCTCTACTTCTAATCTAACTAACTAGAACTATGAACTAGAAGACTCTTGATGAACTAAAAGGCTTCTTGATGCTTGATGGCTTGAGGCCTTGATGAATAATGATTGTCTCTTCCAGGGGGTCTGCCCCTTTATTTATAGCCCGGTGGGATGAACGTGCGCCGCAGGATCAAACCGACTTAACCAAGGGCCGAGATGCATCAGGAGAGGCGGTGGAGGAAGCTTCCAGAAGGGGACGGCCAAATCCTAGAGGGGGGCGCCGCCCGGTGCCATGGTGGGGCCGGCCGGCCCCACCTGTCAGGGTCTGCCGGTTCCGCTGCTTCGGGTGTCTTCTGGATCCTTCCCACGTCCCGATGGTAATTGTTGCCGTCACGGTTAAGTTTTGTGATAATTATGCACTTTAATCCCCCTTTTATGCTTTTCTAGAATAATTCCTGGAAAATATAAAATATGCAAAACTCGTGGAAATTGTTAGTTAAAACCCTAGATTAGTGCGTATCCATATTTCCCTTTATGTCTAAAGTTCTAATGAAAGTTGACGTTATCCACCGTCAATAGTTGTCATTTATATTTTCCCAAAGAAAGGTCTACATGGCTCTCGTGTAAAGGTAGCGTGATAACCTAGAGTGTAATGGATAGGCATAACCATGTCCTCACTACTCAATACAGGGGTAAGTCATAAGATAAATGATAAAGATAAGTATAAATCATCAGCATAAACAGATAGAGACTCCTAGCTATATCATTAGGGTTACTAGCAGAACATCAAGGGATATTCCTGTGGTATTCCTAACTACATGTCAATGCATATTATGGTTAGTGCAGTACACTTAGTAGTCATAGCTAAGGTTAGCATTACATCTATTCATATTGGACATACTAGGGAAGTTTGAGAGCATAGCACGCCTTTCCTTCGTTCAAAAGCTCCACTGTGCCTATAAACAGGGTTTGGACTACATAGAACTCAACAGGATTATCACACCCGCGATCTACCAAGCCCAGCTTATAGGGTGCATTCACAGATAAACAACGTATAAGCACCATGCTTACACAATGTTTACAACTCACCCAACGATCAATTAGATGAGCGCTATACGAACCTATGCATAAGTATAATGTCAATCTAGCTATACTAAGCATATAACCACAATAGACAAAGAACAAGATAACTATGAATATAAGTAGATAAGTATTCATCAATTCAATTGTAGCAATCATATAACTATACAATGATAGAGAACAAAGGTGAGAGGAGGTAAGAACTATACCAAATCCAAGCTCTTGATGGCTCCGGAATCCAAGCCTTCGCTTGCCTTCCTCTAGTTCTAACTAGCTATCTAGGCCCTAGCTAAGGAGCTCTGATTAGGGTTTCTGGCTGATGATCGGACTTCAAATGAGGAATGAATGGATGTGCCCTCTCCAGGGGGTCCTGCCCTCCTTTTATAGCCCTGGGCGATGATCGTGAGCCGTCGGATCAAACCGACTTTGACATGCGGCCGAGATTGACCCTCAAAGGCGGTGGAGCGAACCGGGCGCGGCGGGCCGCGACCGGGCCGAGGACCAGACCCGGCCGGTCGAGGCCGCACCGGCCGGGTCGGCCTGGGGGCCTCCGGCTCGGCGTGGTACCTTCTCGTTTCTTCTAGATTGTTCCTACGATGCCGCGGTGTCAAATTTCCCATTTTATGTTCCGATAAGCTCTTGGGTTTGCGTCTTTTCCAGTTTACACCTGCAGAAATAGTGAAACACCAAAACTCATGGAATTCTGTCAGTGTAACCCTATATCTACTTTGGTGATCGCATTTGCATCCTTTTCCATGGCTAGTTGACGGTTAATTTCATACGATAACGACCGTCAACAACTCCCCCAAGCTTAACCTTTGAAAGTCCCATAGAAAAAAAAACTCAAAAAAAGTTATTGTAAGATATATATGTTTAAGCATTGTAGCCATCTCGGAGCAACTCTGTAGAAGTATACCTGCAGTCAGACAGAAATTCTCCTCCAAGTTGTGCAATAACTAAGCTGACTTTCAAACTTACCCATATTACCTTTGACTGTGGGGCTTATTAGCTCTTACTTGGGTCTTGAGTACTTGACAGACAGAAAGATCCCATCTAAGCACTATGTCTCAAGCTCTTCGATTAACTATCATTCTAGAGTTTTTAGAGGTTTTCAAATAAAACTCAGAGCTTCCCATGTATGACACTCTCAAGTCTCTCAATATATGTGGTATTTGTGGATTCTCACCAAGACAGTGATGATGATTGCCTTTCTTTTTATCCTATAACTAAAGCTTATGCGGAGCTCATAGGTAAGGAGAAACTGAAAGAACAAACTTGTAATGCATGTGTTGTAAAGTCAAACAATGGATCCATGGAGAAACAAGTCATGCAGTCAAATCAAGATGTATAGGTGGATAGATATGGTGGATATATGGTGGAACCTAATTCTACTCGACTCCTTGAATGCCTAGCTCTCCTTTGAACTTGAAAACTGGCCAGAGGTTATAAGCTATCTTTTTCTTTTTCTTTTTCTTTTTCTTTTTCTTTTTCTTTTTCTTTTTCTCAGGGAGTCGGGCATCTAAGTACCCTTTGTTTTTAGCACTGGGACACTTGTCCATTTTTCTTCTTTTCTTCTCCCTTCTTCTTTTTTTGAAATATCTTTTTGCATAGCTCATAGCACTCCTTTAGGTATTGATGGATTTGGAGAGATAGCAACAGGAATATGGAGCATTAATTGGGTGGCTAACCTAATGGAACATTTTTGGTGTTCTCTCCCAGTGTAGGAGAAAAACATTTTTGACAATGGATGTAGGTGGAATGGCATGTTGTTGCGCCTACTCTAGTGTAGAGTAGTGCATATGGAGGTGGATCTTGATTCAAGAGCATAACAAATCTCTCATCAGGGTCACAAAGGTTGACAAAACTCAATGCAAGACAAGCAGCATATATGTGGAAGTTTAACTAGCCTATCTCATTATGTTTGGCTCTGGTGGGAATGTAAGCTTTGTCATATAGGAACTCATCATGTTTTTGCATTTTTCAAAAGATAAATCTCCAGAACTCTAGTGTCACTTAGAACAAGATAGATAGCAGCTTAGACTTTCTCAATCTTATCAATCAGGTACCTAGACTTAGTTCAAACATATGCAACCCACAAGTTTCAGGCTCAGAGCAAATTCTCAAATCAAAACAGTTGGAGCTAAAACTTCGGGAAGACTTTACTCTAAACTCTAGGCACTTCAGTGGTGTTGTAACAGAGCAGCTTGTCATCAATTCAAATCATCTCAAGAGCTTCCTTTTTATTCACTCTAGACAGACAAACATTTTTATTTGGTTTTTCATTTTTTCAAAGACTCATACTATATAAGACTCTAAGGACTCTAAAAAGCATGGACCTTCATATGCCCATATGTTTTTGGTATTTTTTAAGTTTTCTTATGATACTATGGTGAACCTTCTTGTGCTCACATTTTTTTGGTATTTTTCATTTTTATGACTGACTCGATAATTGCGTAGGTACACTTACCTGGGTACCTAGAGAATGTCTTCCCCCAAGCTGGTTGTTGTCGTGGTTGAGCATTAAAGCAGAGCAGTCCTCTTAGTGGAGCTCATGCTTGTAAGAGTTGGTGTAGCCGAGAACCTTTATCTCATCCAACAAGAAGTTGCTTCCTTTACACAGTGGTCAGCTGTGTGTGGGGAAGGTGTACTTCGAGTGATGACGATGATGATTCTTGGGTGGACTAGCTCTTAGAGTCATCCTGCAGCAAACATCTCATAAAATACCAAAACTCATGGAACGGATTAGGATAAATAGTTAGTGGTTAGCCTTTCGCAGATTGGTTGTTGTGAGAGGTTTTCAAAGGTTGTTACAGTGCATACAGTACAACAAGATGCTCAATGATTTTTTTGGATTTTTTCTTTTTATCAAACAGAAAGGAAATATGCATGCTAATTTTTATTTTATTTTTAGGCCACCACAGTGAACACTCCTTTAGCTTGCACTGCAGGGATGTTACATGGGGCTTTAAGGCTTTCCAAATGTTTTTGTGATTTTCTATAAGGATAATGAAAGCTAACTACGAATTAAAAGTGTAAGAAAGTAAATAGATAACTACCATTGTTACCTTATGGTAAGGGTTCGGAGTTTAGAGTCCTCCGGACAAGACTTCTCATCGTCGTCACTCCTGAGGTGCTTCATCGGATCCCGAGGATGGGGACCCTGACATCTTCTGGTGATAATGACTCAGTTGAGGAGGTTACCCTTTCTTTCCATACCTTTGTAGGTTGTTTCCTTTGGTGCTGTAGATTCTTCTTTGATTGCTTCCTCCTCAACATTGCTCTTTTGAGAGCGATTCCTCCGGCGCTGACGTCTCCTCTTGGACAGGGTGAAAGCTGCTAATCCAAGAGAGTTATAATCTTTAAATTGACAGCGTACCTTCTCTCGTGGAAATTGGAAGTGGACTTGGCCTGATCCATTGTAGATGATGGCGTTGGTGGTGCTGAGGATCGGCCTCCCAAGGATGATAAGTGTCTCGTCTTTTTCTCCCATGTCCAGTATCATGAAGTCGGTCGGGACATAGTGAGTGTGGATTTTAACCATGATGTCCCTCACTACTCCCTCCGGAAATCTCGTTGTGTTGTCCGCCAGCTACAGCTGCATATAGGTAGGGTATAGAGGTGTATCGAATAATAAGTCATATACCTTTTTAAACCTGATGTTGATAGCTGATCCAGTGTCGCAGAAAGTATTGCAGAAGGAACACTGTCCAATAGTACAATCGATGGTGGGCATGCCTGGATCCTCCCTCTTGATTAAGAATGGTGAAGCTAAGAGGTGGTCATGCTTGTACTCGACAGCCTTGACTACTTGGACTTGCTTTCTCACTTGCCTCCTGTTCTTATTCTTTCTCTTCCCATTTAAATTCTTCCTCTTGGCTTCTTCAATTGTTGGCTTGACTGGGAAGTAAGCTCCCCTTGGATCTATAGGAGCTTCAAGGGTCTTGTTCTTGAAACTAAACTTCTCTTTATTGCCCTTGATGGTGAAACAAATCTTAGCACTGTCTGTGTAGATGACAGTCTTTGCAGTACTCAGAAATGGTTGGCCAAGAATGATTGGACTCTTAGAATCTCTACCGGTATCTAGGACTACAAAGTCTACAAGGACATATGATCTCCCGATTCGTATACACACGTCATCCAAGATTCCTTCAGGGTACTTAACCGTCTGGTCTGCGAGCTGCAAACATATATTCGTGTACAACAAGGATGCCCATGGAAAGACATGGTCGAGGATTACCTTAGGCATCATGTTGACACTGGCGCCTAGATCGCAGACAACTTCAGGGAAGTCATGCTGCCCGATCGAGATAGGGATCACAGGTCTCCCTGGATCTCCTCTCTTGGGTGGCATGGACTCATCCTTCCATCCTGATGATGCTTCAACATAGTAACCTACATATACATCAACTAGATTCACGGTCTCGGGCTCTAGAGGTTGCGCTGGAATCTTACCTTCGTTGGTCGGTGGAACAGCGGCCGCCAGCTAAGCTAATTGTTGTTCTATCATTTTATTGAAGCTAAGCTGGTTCTTAACAGCAGAGGTAAAGCTATCCATTTTAGTGTTTATGTTTTCTAGCATTTTATCATTGGATGCTACCTTCTTAGATAAAGTCTTCACAATTTTATTTTGGTTGGAGATTGTAACACCTCTGGTGTTTGGTCTACTAAATCACCTGCATAAACTGGTCATGAGCATCATCATCATCTCCTATATGCATATGTGTGACAAGTTCTTATGCCATTCCTATGTGTATGCTTATGAAAAGTTCATTGATGCTTGTCTTGCTTGCTTGGTCTTATGTCATGATGTGGATTGTTGCTAATTGTGCTCTACAGTAGTCTAACTATGCTTTGGACAGTTAATAGAACAATGTTTGTATCCAGCACTTTGCTCAATTAAGCTCCTAGGTGATGGTTGACCTAAAAAGGCTTTCAAAGCTAATCTGTTTGACTGTTTCAAAAGTGCAAGCTAGAAGCTTTGCATGGCTGTGAGGCCTAAATGAAAGTTGTAGAGAATTTAGTAAGGAACAAACTTTATTTAAAGCTCAAACCATGAAAATGTGCACAAGGTGCTCAAAAACCTACAATTCTGTCGAATTCAGTGCTGAATCGGGATTGCGTGCAGTGTGTTTTTACCTCTGTTCGACAGCTTGTAACTTGCAAACCAGTTCGAACCAGAGAAAGTGAGTATAAGGAAAGTTGTAGACCAGATATAGGGCTAGAACTTTTAGTAATACACTTTTCGTTAATGAAGCATGGTTTAGGAGATAATCATCGTCAAAAAACGGCCGTCAGTCGGCCTGATGCCGACTGAATCGGCGCCCTGCCGTTGAACCGTTCGGTTCGGTGGCCGACCGCACGCAGGACTTCACCGCCACAGCGTGTCTCGCGGCCTGCGCCCGTCGCTTGCCCGGCTTCGCCTCGCCCGCGCGGTAGAGAGAGTGGAGGAGGCCGCGCTACTCTTCTCCCTCCCTCTCATTCTCGCTTCGCTCCGCTCCTGCTCTCTCTTCTTCCTCCTCTCGGACACGAAGCGGCACGCAGCGCCATTGCCGTCGTCCGCCAAATTCCGGCCACCGCACCCCTCCGTCCAATTCCTCCGCACCGTAGCTCCGCCATGGCGCCCTCGGCCCCCCAACCTAGCTCCGTTGGCTTTCACCGCTGGGTAAGAGCCCACACGGGCGGAGAAACTGCCATGCCGACATTATCGCCGCCGAAGCTCGGTCTCGGCGTGGCCGTGCTTGTGCGAGAGCTTCTCCATCTCGTCTCTCACGTGTTTGCACTTCTCTGCCGACCGGGGAAGCCGGAGGTGCAGCCGTTAGGTCCGCTTCGTGCCGCCCCGTCTTGCGGAACCCGAGCCAACCCCGTCGCGTCCACACCGCACCACCGTCGCCGCCGCGGCGACAGGCCTTCGTCCGGTGCCCGGTGAGCCTTCAACCACTGTCCTAGGGTTTCGCCTAGAGCCATAGGAGCTTGCTTGTGATGCTTGCTTGTTTCGTGCTTGGCGGTCTTCTTCTCCGGCGAGCACGCCCGTCGGCGCCGCCGCCGAGCCGCCATTGCCGCCGCCACCTTGTCTAGAGGCCGAGAACCCCACCTTCACTTACCTCGTTGGGCGCGCCCGCGAAGAGAGGAGTCCGGTGCTACCCTCGCCGACGGTAGCCTCGCCCGACGGCGAGCTCCGGCGAAATGACTTGGCTGGCCGCCTTTGTCTCACCGGCGTGTGGGGCCACTGGTCACCGGGGCCCGTCGGTCAGCGCCTCTGGGTGCATGGACCCGGTGCACCGAGCCCCTTAGGGTTTCCCATTTTTTTTCGTTTTTATTTTTATTCTTTTCCAGATTTGAGGCTGATTTTGTTTATTTCATAGCTGGAGCTAGGAAAGTCCAATTAAGGTGATTCAAATTTTGTTGGACTCCTCTGCATGTCTAGTTTTTAATAAAAATATGAAATATGCCATGTTCTGCAGTAAATTTTGCTTGGTCTATTTATTTTGATCTAGGCCTTGGAAAATAGTTTAATGCATAACTAATTATTAATTAGTGCTAAAAATGTGAAACCTGTGAGGTTAGTTTTGTTTTGACCTGCTCTGCCTATGAAAAATATTGTTTGGCATGTACCCCTGTTTTGCAGAGCAGTTTGCTAAATAAGTTGATTTTAGGCATTGTTTGGTAATATATTTACCATGTTTTCTGTATGCATGTTTATGAGGTGAAAATTGGAACATTGTATCTTGGTGCTATGATGATGCTAGGAAAAATTTGTAAATCTGTTGTTTAATACTTTTCAAATGGATTTGTGAATTATCCATCTTTAAGCTTGTGTGGCTTGTTCTTTTGGTACAGGTAGTTGTACTTAGAATTTTAAGGTGAAATTTAAACTGGGGTCCATGTGAGCTATAAGTAGTCTACTGTAATTTTTATGGAATTTTCTGGGCAGTTTTACTATGTGCTCATTTGTGCCCTTAAATAATGAAATAAATTGAAAAGGGTACTTTAATTAATGTTTTAGGATGGCTTGTTAGATTTTTTGTTAATCATTAGTCATACTTTTAACTTTTGGTCAGGTTGGGTGAGCTTGAATTGTAAGTTTGAACATGAGTAAATAATTAATTCTCCAATTTAAGCTTTTCTGGACAGCTGGTGATACTTTCGTTGTTGCATAGCTTAGATGGTGTTTTCGGACTTTGTGGTCAATAGAAAAGTGGTAGGTAATTTCATTATCTAGTTGCTGTTAAAATTTGAAAGCATTTGGTGGAGTAGTTTAAGAGTTATGGTATTATCTTGTGAGGTTCCAGAGAAAGGGTTCCTCTCTGGAATTTCTGGACAGATCTGGGAAAGCTGATTGTTTGGCATTTTTGGATTGTGAATCTGTCTGTAATGTCTAAATAAGAGTTGTAGACAATTTCATGAGCTTTCCAGAATGTCCTCATACATGTCAATTGGATTTATAGAACTCCAGTTACAGTCACTTCTTTCAGCTGCTCTCTGAAGGGCAGAAATCCTGAAATGTGCTTGCTTTGAATACTTGCCCTTGTGTGTGTGTGACTTATATCTTGTAGATGCTTTGCTAATTTATACACGTGATTAGGTGCAGGTTGTATGTCCTTAACTGATGATGAAAAGTTATACCTTGACTTGCTTGGTGAGTGTTCAATCTTGTTTAGAGAGGAGATATGCACTTACTCAGAACTTAAAGTGATTTGAATAGAGTCATCACCTCAGCTGGAGGTTTAGTATTATTGCTGTTATTTACTCTCTTACTTGGTCATCATTTGCATCCTTTGTGCTCATTTATGCATTGCATTCAATAGGTTCGCCGAAGGGGGTAACGGTCTTGGAGTTCGGGGACCTGCAGCCGGAGCACCAGGAGGAGGAGCAGGGAGTAGCCGGCGAAAGCAACTCCGTCGGAGAAGAAGAACTAACTGAGTGCCCCAATCACGAGCCTGCAACCTTTGTGAAAGGCAAGCCCCAGAGCATATTAAGTTCCCAAGTTTTATAAAATGCACTTGAGTACTTTATGTTGTTTATTGCATTAAGTTTAGGAGTTGGTTGAAGATGTTGTTGCACTTACCCTATCCTTGTCCAGTATATATTTTATATCCTGAATCCCATGTCTAGGTTAGGAGCGATGCAAATGCGTAGCCCTGCTTAGACCGGTAGAAGTCGGGTGATTTCCTGTCATCCGCGAGTTATAGGTGGTTACTCTTTGGTCACTATTGGCTTTATGTAGTATCATGGAAGTGAACCTGGTGATTAATTAAAAAGAGGACCGGCGGGGGGGGCGTGGACCCCGTCCGAAGTCGATTAAGGACTGGAGTCGTTGTTTCACTCTTGGTCATGTTGAACGCAGCCTAACACATAGTTGGCCCGGCCCTGTGTGCCAAATGGCCGCGAAGCTCGTTAGCTAGACTCAAGACGGGAACGCGGGCGGCGGTTGGGCAATTCGCGGGATAGCGGCATACTAGACCAAGGGCAAGCATGTCTAACTCGCCCCGGCGTCGTCCTTGGGTTTGCATGACTTGAACATCCCGGCTATCCGACTTTTCTCGGTTTTGCCGACGTGATAACCGGGCCGGACCTGAGTTGTGTGAAGAGTAACCTAAAGGCGACTCGATCCGCCTGCCTGGGTGTGTGTGGGAATACCCCCGAGCTCGGTTGAAATCGATTCGAATCGCCGTCTCTCCCGGATAGTGAGAACTTGACCTTGCACGGAAATCGTAGATCTCACTAAAATAATTATGGTTCAAGTATGATGTTGATTTGGACGAAAAGCTGTATTAACATGAATATGGTTATTAATGCTTGTTATAATATGTGTTG
This sequence comes from Chrysopogon serrulatus, assembly GCA_015844335.1. NCBI lineage: Eukaryota > Viridiplantae > Streptophyta > Magnoliopsida > Poales > Poaceae > Chrysopogon > Chrysopogon serrulatus. The sequence goes on along the minus strand of JADLZL010007729.1, from coordinate 31,171 downwards.
CTTAGAACAGGACACACTTAGATGGAAGGTAAAGTGATTTAAGCTGCTGCTAGTATATTTAATTATCCCTTAAATATTGCTTATGCTTTTATGCAAATTAATGTCAAGCTAGCTCCACTTATATTTCAGCCTTGCATATTCCTTGGTGTCATCTTATTTCTGATTTATGACGGGTAAGTCTAGCTGAGTACATTCTCGTACTCGGGGTTTATTTCCCCCCTTGTTGCGGATGATATTCTTTATACAAAGCTCTTTGCTTGGTATGTCTTCACCCTGCTAGGGATGAGGACTAGATCTCGGGCAAAGATCGTTTCCTTTATCTTACCATATGCTTTTGTGGGATGACTATGGATCTAGCATGTATCTGAACTAAGTGTGTGTTCTTGAATGTTTTTAAAACCGTGACTTTTATCACTTTGCAAACCGGTATTGTAATAACTAAGTACTTCTATGTTATGTAATTTGTGAACTCTGATGTAACGGATGGTGAATTATGTTAAGTTGCGTTCGATCTTGGCTTGTATGTTTTGTTGGTTTGAAATCCTTCGAGATTTCCGGACTACCGGGATTATATGGGCTCAAGTATGGAATTAGTCACTTCGGTGATTGATTTATACTTGTGCTCTTATAATTTGGTCGGTTCTGTTACAGAGATCACTTCTCTTAAAGGCAATTGAGCATAGCTATTGTAATTAGTGCCTTGAAAGTTACCTAGGAAATTACCTTGGTAGTTGGGCCTTTGCTGATTTCATCCTTGATTTTGAGGACGATAATTGTTGTTGATGAAGTTTACATTCTCATGGGTCTCAAGGCAGCTGTTGCCTGAGTGTCCCATATTGCCACACACTTCACAGGTCCTGCATGAATCATCTATGCGAATGACCTCTTGTTTCTGGCTAGCCTTGTCTTCCAGCTTCTTCATGAGCAGATCTATCTTGGCAGACAGCATGTCTACCTCCTTGAGCTGGTGCATTCCTCCACTCCTCTTGCGGGTTGTTTGGCGCTCTTCACTCTAATCTTGATTGGAGGCTATCTTCTCCATAAGAGCAGTAGCTTGTGGTATGGTCAATGACATAAATGCACCTCCAGCAGCAGCATCAACATTGTTACGGGTGCTGTTGGTAAGCCCATGATAAAAAGTCTGCATGAGGAGCCAATTCTCCATCCCATGATGAGGACATTCTGATATGTAGTCTTGAAAGCGTTCCCATGCCTCTAGGACTGACTCGTCATGTTGTTGCTGGAAACTTGAGATCTTCCCCCTTAGGGCACTTGTCTTGCCCATAGGAAAAAACCTTGACAAAAAAGCTATAGAGCACTTGTCCCAAGTTGTACGATTGTCCTTGTTGGCATAGAACCACTGCTTTGCCTTTCCCAATAATGAAAATGGGAACAGACGCAGCAGGACGGTGTCTCTTGGTACATCCTTCATCTTGAAAGTGCTACAAATCTCCAGGAAGTGTTGGAGATGAGCACTTGCATCTTCATGTGCTTTTTCACAGAACAAGTTGGCTTGCACCATGGTGATAAGGGCAGGCTTGAGCTCGAATCCATTCTCCCCAACTTCGACATTTGGTCCAGTGCGGATGTTGTTGGTGGTTGGAGCGAGAACTCGTGCGGTGACTTATCGGCCATTTCCTTGAAAGCTGGTGCTAAGTTGCCTTCTTGTTACTCTTCTTCTTCACTTATAGGAGCTTGCTCCTCCAAAGAATCGAACCTCGGCCAGTGGGGTGTCTTTGATGGAGATTCAAAGATTTCCCTCACTTGCTGGAATTTCCTTCTTCGAAAGAGTTTCTCTGGATTTTCAACGTAGTTATCTGGCAGATCAAAACCACTCATTCATTACCCTACATAAGATATCACAAAGATAGAAAGCACAAGGGTAAGCCTGCATTGAGTAGGGGTCTATGGTTTCCTCTATCTCATTAGTTTGTTAGGTCTATCGCTATTCCTTTATTCGCCAATTGCCTTCTCCGGCAACGGCGCCAAAAATGCTTGTTGACACCTCTTAATATTATCTCTAGCAATGGCGCTAAAAATCCTTGAGCAGAGCATCGCTACTAGAATGCCAAGTTGTCATCCCAGCATAACACCAAGAGATGTGGTATTAAATCATGCCACCATTTAGAATATAGAAATAGTATCCGCAAGCGCACAGATCAAATACCATTGTAGCATTTTACCCGGAGTATTATGTAGCACCCAGTTTTAAGAACAAAACCGGATACACACTATATGTGAGCCCAGGAAGTCAAATCTCACATATAGCTACAAATAAAGGTAATATCAAAAGACAATGCTTAATTATAATAGTGTATTAGTAAAAAGTATAACTTCAGAGCGCAATCAGCGAAATGACACTCCGATCTTTAACTGAAGACTCCACTCCACAGGGACAGCTGACTGGTTGACCACAAGCCTAAACTTCTCTTGAGGTGTGGGGGAATAGCAAGAGTGAGTCCATGTCGAACTCCACAAGTATAGCAACAAGGTAGTATAGATCCATAAATTCATGATCAAAGTAACATAAATAATGTAGAGCATTAAACAGTATACAATGAGTATGTTAGCAATCAAAAGTCATCATCTTAAATGTAAGGATTCCAAGGCCGCTCGTGTCCTTGAGCAAGGCTAGTATACTAGTTTAATAAACTCTGCGCAGAGGTGTACACTTTCACTGTGAGTCATGATTTACCCTTTCGCCCGAGGTAGCTAGTCTCTTAGCCCCACCGCCAAGGAAGGCCGGCGGGGTTCACTATGAAGCCTTTCAAAGGTTCGCCTAACAAGTTAGGGGCCGCTAGGTTTCAATAGTCGATCCAGGTGATACAACCAGTCCCTGGGGATCCACAGTGCCGCTTTCCCCATTTGCGCCACAAGGGTAACCTCTAACAAGCTAGAAAAGGTCCTCATACTGAGCTAAAGCCAGAGCCATATAGCCCTCACAAATTGCATCTTGTCAATCCCGGAGGTTCTCTTACGTATAAATTCTCAAGTTGCTAAAAAAGTCATTTTTATTGTTTGTTGCTTAAACATTAATCAAGCCACAAGATCATGGTCACGTAAAAAAAAACCCAAAGCTATACTTGCCTTAAACTTAGATCCTCTTCAGATTCGTAGCTCCAAAAGATTGCTTCTTGATCAACACGTAAAACTCACCGACTGGACATGATCATAAAGCACCACACAAACATCCAGAGAGACAATCATGCATTGCAAACAAATCTATAGTTAGAACAATACACCAATCATAGAAAACAAGGAAGAAAATTTATAAAGCGGATCTACACGTTGCTAGGACCACACAGAGCGAAAAATCACGCTAATCAGAGCTACGGTGTCAAAGACACGATTACCGATGCGATTAACAAAGGAATTTACTTTATAAGAGAAAAAGATAAATCAAGACTTCATTTATTTAAGCATGTATATAATATTTTAGAAAAATAGCTAAACTGGATTAAATCAAATTTATATTTGAATAAGAAAATTGATTCCGCAAGCATGGAGCAATTTAAACTCCTATGATGAAAAGAAAATAAATATGTGAACATCTAATGAAGTTTATATAACCTCGTGTTTAAGTTTAACAAAGCAAGTTATACTAAATAAAATATAATATTTATTTTAGAAAGTTCATACGTACATATTCTACGTGATAAACATCGTTACTAGCATGTAGACTATATGCTGCTATGAATCGGACAAAACGGAATTTTAAATGAATAAGCGATGAATGAAGGATTAAAGCTGTAGAAAATATATATAGAGGAAAGGTAGATACGTACTGTTGCCAAGAGCCTGTTGTTTCTTTGGCCACTCACGTAACATGGATGTGATCTGATTGGATAACTCAACAACGGAACTAGCTGATAGCGGTGCAAGTTTTGATTATAGATGATGACGGTCGCCCCAGGGCAGCACGTGCAATTGGAGACTGGCAGCGACTCTGCTTGAGCATGCACATGCATAACCTGGGCCATGGTCAGTTGTGACTCATGCATGGAAGAAGAGAACTGAAAATAAGAACTTGCAAGGTTTCTTACCCGTGCCAACAGTAAAGAAACACTGAAGGAGACGCTGAGGGATCAGAAGTGATCACCAACGGCAGCGGAGAGCAAGGGTGTTCACGGAGATGACAGCCGAATGAACGCAGCCAGTTAACAATGGCCACCGGCTGGTACTTTAGCTACTCCGATGGCTGATGGTAGCCTCGATACTGATAAGGCTGGCGGACGGCCTTTGATGCTGAGCAGGCGTCCGGCGATGGTCACAGCGGATGAACGCGGCCGCTGCCGACTTGCCCCTCGACGAGATGCAAACGGTGGCGACGAGGTGGAGGAACTAAGGCAAAGGTGCGGCGGCAGATGCTGAAACGAGCATGAGGATTAGGGTTTTCCTCGAGCTTATTATATAGGGGCTCCCGTAATCTCCTACGTGGAGAATCCTGTGGACTGCGGATCGGTGGCGGATTGCGACTCGGGAAGCAGAGTCCTGCTCCGGGATGGCTGGAGGTGTTGAGGGATGACACTGACCAGCGGGGCCTGTCCGGCGGTGACAAGTAACGTGGGGTCCGCATGACAGTGGAACAGGGAGATCAAAGCGGAGGGAGCTGTGGGCTAGCGTGATGGTGCCGTCCCAGGCCATGTGCCGAGGGAGAGGAGGGAGTTTTCTTATTTTATTTTATTTTTTTTTCCAAAATATTTTCCAAATACAATTTCGAAAAAGGGTTTTGAATTCATTAGAGTTTGATCCAACCATACAATCAAAAATAAAATGCGACGGCATGAATGCATCATCCATGTTGCTAATCTCTTGGATAGATTTTATTTTAATAAAAAAATATTATTTTTCCTATGTTTTATGAGCACAAAAATACATAATTAAATCAATTTCTATCTATTTTCAAAAGAGCAAATTTTAGGGTGTTACAATTCTACCCCCCTTAAGATGAATCTCGTCCCGAGATTCGGAAGAAGGTTGTCGAAGAGATGGGGTTGCTCTATCTTTAGACCTCCTTCACTTGCTCGAGAAGTTCTATCCTAACCGTAATTCCACTATGCTTTACACGTGGTTCGACCTTGCTCCAATTAACTTCCGCAACTGTCTCATGATTTAATAAAGCACCAAACACAGGTATGATCCTTCTTTTAACTTCTCCAAGTATATTTGTTTCTTATAAGCATAGACCAACGTTCCTCCAACTTAGGCAGGTAGACACCTTAGTTACTCCAACATTTACTCAGGTAACTCCAATTACTAGACCACTTGTCTTTTTCGTTTTGGAAACCATGAATGAGACAACAGACCGAGGTGTTAAATTAACCTTCACTTTAGACCATATATCCTTTTCCAAAAGAGCCATCCTAAAATATATAACTTCCAACTTTCAGGCCACCATCCACTCTGTCAATGTCTTCTCCTAAAAACTCTCTTTGTCCTCATGAGGCCACATTGAGAGACAGAAACTCAAAGTCATCCCCAGGTGCAATGCATCAACTCTTAGACTAGTCAACTATCTCATTCATTCTTGTTTTCCAAAAAAAAAAACTTTGTGAATCTTATTATTCCAAATTAGATCCTATCATCAATTCCAAAACATCAGTGACTATCTTCAAGTTAAGTTGCTCAAGCATTTAATCCTTGGTGTCACTTTCGAATCTTCATTAGCAAAATTCTCCTTTGCTAATGACGTCGGTATGACTTTTACTTCTCCATGTGATAGCACTTTCCCAAGTCATAAATCACAAAGAACTTTAATCCAATAATTAGTATCACCAACTCAAACCAACTTAGTGAAGATGTCCTTTGGATTCTTATGATCCATGTAGATATCACTTATAACTCGTGTAGACGCCATCCTAGTGTCCAATAAGGTAATATCTCCAATTTCACAACATAATTTGATACCTTGTATCCAGTGGCTCGAAACGCAGAGCATTTAACGAGGCGGGTCATACTAGATGGAAAACTCTTATCCAAATCTTGCAAAGCTGAACATATAGGTTTATACCAACCTCGTCTTTCCCCATCCCAATGTACCTGAGGTTTCTTAGTCCAAACAAAGTTCATGCCTTCTTCTTTAACACTATCACTATCTTGATGGCCTTGCATAAACCTGCCTGAATCTTGAGTCTTCACATTCCTAGAAAACTCAAGGACACTCTCACATCTTTGGATGGGTTCCAATTTCAACACATCACTAGCTTTATGAGTTCTCCATAATTCCACCACTAGATTTAGCTTAACCAAGAAGAGAGCTTATCTTAACCAAAACTTACTTATCATGAGTGGTGTAACAATGATATTCTCTGAGCCTCCATAGAACCAAGTGTAGATCACACCATCTTCTTCCTATGTCATCAATACCATCGTGCCTTAGGGGTGTTGAACATTAAACTTTCAACTGGCGCTAGCTTGCATCTACGATCAATTCCCGGTAAATATAAGAGGTCCGTGTAAGTGATCCAAAAGTCACCACTCCAAGGAAAAAGTGCTCGCACTTGATAGTAACCCCACAACCATGGTCATAGCGAATGCTTCAAACTAAAGAACTTGAATGCAGAAGACCATCTTGCATCATCTTTATCTTGGCTACCCCCCTTAAGAAAATATCAACGAGGGGTCATTCAAAAGGTAGCTTGTGTATTCTTCTGAGTGAATTAACCATCACACTGACCTTCTCATATTCAACAGTAACATAGGGGCACAGACAGGAACAAGTAATTTGTCACGAGATGAGAAACAACAGTCCAGTAAAACAGTTATAACTCATGTTCTGCTAATCCAATAAAGTTGTAGCTTATACTGTTGGAAAGGTTATAAAATTCTCTACAACTTTCGCATAGAAAACTTTTCCAGATTCTGCAATTAAGTTGGTCGAAAATGGCACAATAGAAACTGTTCTAGGTTGCTGACAGCACAGTAGTATCGCCTTGTGATTTTTGTATCTCCCAAACCAAAACAGATATGAAGGTGGTTCTTGTTCTCAAAGAAATAAGATGGAGTCTACTATTATCCAGAATTTTTCCATGATTTTGGGTTGCACAAAAATAGAGGTACAAGCTAAGGAAAAAGGGCTGCTCTAGAAGGATGGGATAGAGGAGACAGAAGACAGCGAAAACCCAACTATTTATTTCATTAATCCTTAAATCTTCTTAGGCCTATAAACTAAATTAAATTGTGGACAAGCCCACAAGATTATTGCACACATTACAAAGATCCAAAACATTCATGGGCACAATAACAAAACCAATTGAACAATAAATGCTCACACTTCAAACATTGACTCTTCTTGTGATACTATCGTTCTCTTCAAATAGAAGGCCAAGATCCTAAAGCTTCTCTTCCGATGATGTAAGAATGTGGTAAGAGTAGATTCTAAGAGTATATCAAAGCAAGGAGTGAATGGGAACAAAAACTTTAAAATAAGCATCAAGGAGAAGATGAATAACAAGGGTAAGAAGGTAGTAGAGGAAAAAAAATCAAGGTATATAGAACAAGGCTGTTCTAATAATTTCAAGCCTTATAACGACCGGTTTCTAACTAGGCTTGTCCTACAATCAAGATTGCTCGATACCACTTTGTAGCACCCAGTTTTAAGAACAAAACCGGATACACACTATATGTGAGCCCAGAAGTCAAATCTCACATATAGCTACAAATAAAGGTAATATCAAAAGACAATGCTTAATTATAATAGTGTATTAGTAAAAAGTATAACTTCGAGAGCGCAATCAGCGAAATGACACTCCGATCTTTAATCGAAGACTCCACTCCACAGGGGACACCGACTGGGTTGACCACAAGCCTAAACTTCTCCCCGAGGTGTGGGGGAATAGCAAGAGTGAGTCCATGTCGAACTCCACAAGTATAGCAACAAGGTAGTATAGATCCATAAATTCATGATCAAAGTAACATAAATAATGTAGAGCATTAAACAAAGATACAATGAGTATGTTAGCAATCAAAAGTCATCATCTTAAATGTAAGGATTCCAAGGCCGCTCGTGTCCTTGAGCAAGGCTAGTATACTAGTTTAATAAACTCTGCAGAGGGTGTACACTTTCACCGTGAGTCATGATTTACCCTTTCGCCCGAGGTAGCTAGTCTCTTAGCCCACTGCCAAGGAAGGCCGGCAGGGTTCACTATGAAGCCTTTCAAAGGTTCGCCTAACAAGTTAGGGCCGCTAGGTTTCAATAGTCGATCTCAGTGTGATACAACCAGTCCCTGGGATCCACGATGCGCTTTCCCCCATTTGCGCCACAAGGGTAACCTCTAACAAGCTAGAAAAGGTCCTCATACTTGAGCTAAAGCCGAGCCATATAGCCCTCACAAATGTCATCAATCAATCCTGGAGGTTCTCTTACAGATAAATTCTCAAGTTGCTAAAAAGTCATTTTTATTGTTTGTTGCTTAAACATTAATCAAGCCACAAGATCATGGTCACAGAAAGAAAACCCAAAGCTATACTTGCCTTAAACTTAGATCCTCTTGATTCGTAGCTCCAAAAAAGATTGCTTCTTGATCAACACGTAAAACTCACCGACTGGACATGATCATAAAGCACCACACAAACATCCAGAGAGACAATCATGCATTGCAAACAAATCTATAGTTAGAACAATACACCAATCATAGAAAACAAGGAAGAAAATTTATAAAGCGGATCTACACGTTGCTAGGACCACACAGACGAGAAAATCACGCTAATCAGAGCTACGGTGTCAAAGACACGATTACCGATGCGATTAACAAAGGAATTTACTTTATAAGAGAAAAAGATAAATCAAGACTTCATTTATTTAAGCATGTATATAATATTTTAGAAAAATAGCTAAACTGGATTAAATCAAATTTATATTTGAATAAGAAAATTGATTCCGCAAGCATGGAGCAATTTAAACTCCTATGATGAAAAGAAAATAAATATGTGAACATCTAATGAAGTTTATATAACCTCGTGTTTAAGTTTAACAAAGCAAGTTATACTAAATAAAATATAATATTTATTTTAGAAAGTTCATACGTACATATTCTACGTGATAAACATCGTTACTAGCATGTAGACTATATGCTGCTATGAATCGGACAAAACGGAATTTTAAATGAATAAGCGATGAATGAAGGATTAAAGCTGTAGAAAATATATATAGAGGAAAGGTAGATACGTACTGTTGCCAAGAGCCTGTTGTTTCTTTGGCCACTCACGTAACATGGATGTGATCTGATTGGATAACTCAACAACGGAACTAGCTGATAGCGGTGCAAGTTTTGATTATAGATGATGACGGTCGCCCCAGGGCAGCACGTGCAATTGGAGACTGGCAGCGACTCTGCTTGAGCATGCACATGCATAACCTGGGCCATGGTCAGTTGTGACTCATGCATGGAAGAAGAGAACTGAAAATAAGAACTTGCAAGGTTTCTTACCCGTGCCAACAGTAAAGAAACACTGAAGGAGACGCTGAGGGATCAGAAGTGATCACCAACGGCAGCGGAGAGCAAGGGTGTTCACGGAGATGACAGCCGAATGAACGCAGCCAGTTAACAATGGCCACCGGCTGGTACTTTAGCTACTCCGATGGCTGATGGTAGCCTCGATACTGATAAGGCTGGCGGACGGCCTTTGATGCTGAGCAGGCGTCCGGCGATGGTCACAGCGGATGAACGCGGCCGCTGCCGACTTGCCCCGACGAGATGCAAACGGTGGCGGCGAGGTGGAGGAACTAAGGCAAAGGTGCGGCGGCAGATGCTGAAACGAGCATGAGGATTAGGGTTTTCCTCGAGCTTATTATATAGGGGCTCCGTAATCTCCTACGTGGAGAATCCTGTGGACTGCGGATCGGTGGCGGATTGCGACTCGGGAAGCGAGTCCTGCCCGGGATGGCTGGAGGTGTTGAGGGATGACACTGACCAGCGGGGCCTGTCCGGCGGTGACAAGTAACGTGGGGTCCGCATGACAGTGGAACAGGGAGATCAAAGCGGAGGGAGCTGTGGGCTAGCGTGATGGTGCCGTCCAGGCCATGTGCCGAGGGAGAGGAGGGAGTTTTCTTATTTTATTTTTTTTCCAAAATATTTTCCAAATACAATTTCGAAAAGGGTTTTGAATTCATTAGAGTTTGATCCAACCATACAATCAAAAATAAAATGCGACGGCATGAATGCATCATCCATGTTGCTAATCTCTTGGATAGATTTTATTTTAATAAAAAAATATTATTTTTCCTATGTTTTATGAGCACAAAAATACATAATTAAATCAATTTCTATCTATTTTCAAAAGAGCAAATTTTAGGGTGTTACATATTACCAGGTTGTCATTTATATTTTCCCAAAGAAAGGTCTACATGGCTCTTGTGTAAAGGTAGCGTGATAACCTAGGGTGTAATGGATAGGCATAACCATGTCCTCACTACTCAATGCAGGGGTAAGTCACAAGATAAATGATAAAGATAAGTATAAATCATCAGCATAAATAGATAGAGACTTCTAGCTATACCATTAGGGTTACTAGCAGAACATTAAGGGATATTCCTGTGTTATTCCTAGCTACATGTTAATGCATATTATGGTTAGTGCAGTACAGTTAGTAGTCATAGCTAAGGTTAGCATTACATCTATTCATAGTGGACATACTAGGGAAGTTTGAGAACATAGCACGCTCTTCCTTCGTACAAAAGCCCTATTGTGCCCATAAACAGGGTTTGGACTACATAGGACTCAACAGGATTGTCACACAAGCGATCTACCAAGCCCAGTCTATAGGGTGCATTCGCAGATAAACAACATATAAGCACCATACTTACACAATGTTTTCCACTCACCCAACGATCAATTAGATGAGCGCTATACGAACCTATGAATAAGTATAATGTCAATCTAGCTATACTAAGCATATAACCACAATAGACAAAGAACAATATAACTATGAATATAAGTAGATAAGTATTCATCAATTCAATTGTAGCAATGATATAACTATACAATGATAGTGAACAAAGGTGAGAGGAGATAAGAACTATACTAAATCCAAGCTCTTGATGGCTCCGGAATCCAAGCCTTCGCTTGCCTCTCTCTAGTTCTAACTAGCTATCTAGGCCCTAGCTAAGGAGCTCTGATTAGGGTTTCTGGCTGATGATCGGACTTCGAATGAGGAATGAATGGATGTGCCCTCTCCAGGGGGGTCATGCCCTCCTTTTATAGCCCTGGGCGATGATCGTGAGCTATCGGATCAAATCGACTTTGACATGTGGCTGAAATTGACCCTCAAAGGCGGTGGAGCGAACCGGGCGAAGCGGGCCACGACCGGGGCCAGGACCAGACCGGCCGGTCCAGGCCTGCACCGACCGGTGCGGCACGGGGGGGCCTCCGGCTCGGCGTGGTACCTTCTCGTTTCTTCTAGATTGTTCCTACGATGCTGCGGTGTCCAATTTCCCATTTTATGTTCCGATAAGCTCTTGGGTTTGCATCTTTTCCAGTTTACACTGCAGAAATAGTGAAACACCAAAACTCATGGAATTCATCGGTTGTAACCCTATATCTACTTTGGTGATCGCATTTGCATCCTTTTCCATGGCTAGTTGACGGTTAATTTCATATGATAACGACCGTCAACAACCCCTGAATTAAATGGTTCTAGAAAAGTTTAAGTTGGTGTCCATTTACCTTCAATAACATACCTTTATGTGATTGTAGAGTTACCGCTCCATCTGGTGATGAATTCACAACAATAAATGGTCCTTCCCATTTGCTTCGCAATTTTCCAAGCCCAAATAATTTAAACCTAGAATTAAAAAGTAATACCTTATTATCTCCTGGTGCAAACTCCTTCTTGATCCTCTTATTATGCCATTTTTTGTTTTTTTTTCTTTGTAAATTCTCGAATTATAATAAGCTTTTTCTCTCTATTCTTCTAATTCGATAGTTGCATTTTTCTCTCTCCAAATGCTTCAAAGTCCATGTTCCATCTCTTGATAGCCCAAAGAGCCTTGTGCTCTAATTCCACCGGTAAATGGCAGGTCTTACCATATACTAGCTGGTATGGTGACATGCCTAAGGGTGTCTTGTAGGCGGTCCGATATACCCAAAGTGCTTCAAGTAACCTATCCTTCCATGCAGTCCCCATTTCATTTACTGTTTTTTGAAGAATATTCTTGATCTGTTTGTTTGATGTTTCTACCTGGCCACTTGTCTTAGGATGGTATGGAGTAGCAACAACATTGTGACGTATTCCATGAGCTTGTAAATATAGGTGAAACTTCTTATCGGTGAAATGTGTCCCTCCATCACTTATGACCATCCTAGTTGTCCCAAACCTTGGAAATATAATTTCTTCAAACATCTTCTTTGAGTGTTTTTTATCGGCATTCATGCATGGCATTGCTTCTACCTACTTGGATACATAGTCAACTGCCACCAAAATATATTTATAATTTTTTGATTTTATGAATGGTCCCATGTAATCAATTCCCCAGATATCAAAGAGCTCGATCTGAAGATTGTTGGTGAGTGGCATAGCATCTCTTGCACTGATATTCCCATGCCTCTAACATGATCCACATCTCTGGATAAAATCTTTGGTGTCTTCATACATAGTTGGCCAAAAGAAACCACTCTGCTAAATCTTGGCACGAGTGCGGAATGCCCCGTAATGACCTCCATATGGTGATGAATGACACTTCTGAATGATCTGCATGCCTTCTTCCACTGGTACACATCTTCTAAGTAGCCCATCTGAACAAATTCTAAAGAGGTATGGTGGATCCCATATGTGGAGACGACTCTCTTAAATGAGCTTCTTTTTATTTTTTCCCTGGTGGTACGTAACCTGCAACCATAAAGTTGATAATATTCACGTACCAAGAGTCTGACTTGGTCACTTTAAATAACATGTCATCTCTTAACAAGTCATTAATAGGTAGTTCCAGAGGTTCCTTAAAACGCATTCTAGACAAGTGATCAGCAACAGGATTTTCTATTCCTTTTCTATCTTTTATTTCTAAATCAAATTCTTGAAGCAGCAGAATCCATCTTATTAAGTGAGGTTAGCATCTTTTTTAGTAAGCAAATATTTTAAAGCAGCATGATCAGAATAAACAATTACCTTTGCTTCCACTTTGTATAAGATCTAAATTTACCAATAGCAAAGATAACAGCTAGGAGCTCTTTTTTAGTTGTTGCGTAGTTTAATTTTGTTTCTATCATAGTTTTGCTAGCATAAGCAATTGCATGATGCTTCTTACCTTTTGTTTGTCCTAAAACTACTCCCACAACATAATCACTAGCATCACACATAATTTCAAAAGATACAGACCAATCAGGAGGCTGAATGATTGGCACTGATGTAAGTGCTTACTTAAGAGTATTAAAAGCTTTTACATATGCATCATTAAATTCAAAAGGCACATCCTTAGCTAACAAATTAGACAGTGGTCTAGCAATATGCGAAAAATCTCTTATAAATCTACGATAAAAACCATAATGACCAAGAAAACTTTGGATCCCTTTTATATTAATAGGTGGAGGTAGCTGTTCGATTACTTCAACTTTAGCCTTGTCTACCTCTATACCTCTTTCAGACACTAAATGTCCTAGCACTATTCCTTCTCTAACCATAAAGTGACATTTTTTCTAATTAAGGACTAAATACTTTTCTTCACATCTTTGTAAAACCTTATCTAGATTTTCTAGACAATCATCAAAAAGTTTTTCCATAAACTGAAAAATCATCCATAAAAACTTCCATGATTTCTTCTATCATATCGAGAGAATATAGACATCATACATCTTTGAAAAGAAGCGGGTGCATTACATAATCCAAAAGACATTCTACGATAAGCATAAGTTCCATAAGGACATGTAAATGTGGTTTTACTTTGATCATCAGGGTGAATAGGAATTTGATGATATCCCGAATAACCATCAAGAAAATAAAAGAAAGAATGATTTGCCAAACGCTCTAACATCTCATCAATGAAGGGTAACAGAAAATAATCTTTCTTTGTTGCTTTATTGAGTTTTCTATAATCTATACACATTCGCCATCCAGTGATAGCTCTCTGGGGTATTAATTCATTCTTATTATTTTGAACAACTGTCATTCCGTCCTTTTTAGGTACAACTTGAACAGGGCTTACTCACTCACTATGCGGCACAGGATATATAATTCCTGCATGCAAAAGTTTTAAGACCTCTTTCTTAACAACTTCCCTCATCGTATTATGAAGCCTACGTTGAGGCTCCCTAGAAGGTGTAATTTCTGGATTGGTTGGAATACGATGGGTGCACAAAACAGAGCTGATCCCCTTGAGGTCTTGGAGTGAATAACCAAAAGCAGCATGATGTTTTTCTAAAATAGTTATTAATCTAAATGATTCTTCATCAGAGAGTTTATCACTTATAATCACAGGGGAATTTTGATTATTATTTAGAAAAACATACTTAATACCAGAAGCTAGTGGTTTAAGTTTAATAGGAGGCTTAGGTGGCTCTAGTAGTTCATCAAGAGGTTTAGGATCAATAGGGTCCTCCTTCTCTTCATTAATGAAGAACTGGGTATCATCTTCTAAATCAGGTTCAATAAATTCTTCGAGTGACACAACCTTAACCTTTTGTATTGGATCTACTTCAGGAAGTGGTTCTACTTTAGCTTTTAATGCATGAGTTATAGGCACCGAGAAACTAAATCCTTTCCCAAGTTTCATATCTAATTTACCATTGCATCCTTCTCGAATAAGTTTTATTATTGGTAATCCAATCATCACATCTAAATCCCAAACATCAAAAATGTAAAAATTTAGCAAAATTTAGAATTCATTAACAACAATAGGAAGAGCACATAAAACTTCTAAACTAGGAATAATATGTCCTGAACGACTTTTCAATAATTTATTTGTAGGAATTAATGGCATATCTTTCAAGAATTTTTCAGCAAATGTATGAGACATGATATTAACACCTACAACTAGATTATAAAAAGCATCAAAAGGATATGTATCTATTTGCAATTTCATAGTAACAATGGGGAATTAAAGCAAACTACTTCATGTGAAAGCAAAGATTCTATCAACCACTCATCACCCAAAACAAAAATCAATTCTCTTGTTACATCTCTTAGAAATTTTAAATCAGCGGGATATGAAAGATTAAAATTTTTAAAATTCCTAGATTCTTGAGGTTTAATAATTCTATAATAAAATGAGGTATTTCCATAATCATCAAAAAGTTCATCCTCAAATTCAAGCATCCAATCATAAATTAGAGTTATCTCCTTCTCATTAGGTAGTTCAGATTCTAAATTAGCTAAAGGTTGAGATAAATTGGGCAAAAGTTTATTTTCAGCTAACAAATATTCTTCTTCTAACAACTCTTTTTTTTTTTTTCAGCGAGATCACTTAAGATATTAGTAAGAATAGTTTTAGCATGCTTAGCAGTAATATGTATAAATGCTCCACCTACGGCCAAATTAAAGAATTTCTTATTTTTTATTATCAAGGCCTAAGAAGAAATATTGCAAAAGCATAGGTTCCGTAAAACAAGATTAGGTCCCGAATTTACAAATCCATCAAAACGTTCCTAAGCCTTACCTAGTGATTTGTTATCTAATTGTTTAAATCCTATAATTTTAAAATGAAGTTTAGCGACTTTCTCGATAGGGAGAAATTTAAGACAAAAATTTGCACGCAATACTTACCAATCTCTTTGACTACTCTCAACATGACGATTATACCATTTCTTAGCCCGTCCTGTTAATGAAAACGAAAAGAATTTCTATCTTAAAGTGTCATCAACTATGCCCTTAATACTTAGACATGAACATGTCTGCTCAAAATCAGTTAAATAAGAATAGGGGGTTTTCGCTAGAATTACTAGAAAAATTGTGTTCCTAAACTAATTTAAATAATCCCATGCGTAGCTCATAGACAGATGATGTAATAGGTTTAGATGATTCTTTTGGCTGAAGATACGATCCTGATGGTGCTCCGTATTAATATGAAAGTTCGGATATGGGTTCCAAATTTTAAAAAGGTAAAAGTATAATAATAGATTAAGATAAACTAAAGTCAAAATCAGCGAACCGTTCCCCGGCAGCGGCGCCAGAAATGCTTGTTGGTATAAATTAACTGCACCCTAAATTATTATTATTATCAAACTATCCGCAAGCACACAGATATCATACCGATGTAGCATTTCACCAGATTATCCCGGTTTTAATATCAAACTCAAAGGAACAGTTATGATAATGACTAAGTCTATTGTTCTTAATCTAATAGCACAACCAATCCAGAGAATATTAAGAATGAGGAGTTAGCTAATGACTATCTAGTTCCGACAACCGGTAAGCTTTGAATAATATCGTTCTAACTAGGCAGTAACCTGAATAAGAGCAGAAATCAGAGTTCTCTCCTACCAAGCACCTATACACCTATCGATCCTATCAACGAAAAGTGGACTTCAGAGGAATCAACGAAGCTACAAAGTTACCTTCGCGAACTACTACTATCCGGCTAATGAGGGGACATTCACAAGTAATCATAGCATAGACACCACGTCTACACTACGAAATACTACTCCAACCTAGGAGCTACCAAGATCAAAGCACTCAATATGAGTTACAAACCTAAGAACAAATAAGAACAACTGCTTACTTAAATCAGAATGTTGAATACAAAGGTACCTCAGAATGCAGCTCCGGGCAAGGGAGCCAAATCCACACGAATACAGCTATAAAGAAGCTCCGATAGGCCGGGACTCCTCCGAATCTCTACTCTTTTACTCTATCTCTCTACTCTCTCTTGATTGCTGACCTAGATCTAATGGATGTCTACCTAATGCTTCGGGCTCTTCAGCTCTTGATCCGGTGTCCTCCAGGGGGGTCTTGCCCTTTATTTATAGCCCAAAGGGGATGAATGCGCATCGTTGGATCAAACCGCCTTAACCAAGGGCTGAGATGACTTCTCGAGAGACGGTGAAGGAAGCTTCTAGAAGATGGCGCCAAACCCTAGAGAGGGGCGCCGCTGGCTCAGTGTGGGGCGACCGGCCCCACCGGCAGGGGTTTGGGGCCCTATTGCTTCGGTTGTCTTCTAGATCTTCCCACGCCCCGATGGCGATCGTTTCCTTCACGGATAAATTTCGTGGTAATTATGCATTCTAATCCCTCTTTAAAGCTTTTCTGGATAATTTCTAGAAAATATATAATTCACCAAAACTTGTGGAAATTATTAGTAATAACCTTTTTCTAATAGATATTTATGTATAATGCAGGGATAATTGATAAAAAAATTAGACATTAATAAGTGTCAACACCGGGCGCTGCTCGTGGTCACGCCTTGCAGCTCTTCGTTCGCTCGTGCCGCTCTTCCTTCGCTGGTGCCGCCGCCCACCAGGACTGCCGCCCGCCACTCCCGCCTCCTGCGCGCTCTCTCAGACTCGCCCGGACTCGCCGGCGCCGGCACAGGAGGCGCCAAGTGCTGGCTGGGCACCGCGCCCCTCGGCCTTTCTCCTTCACGGAGTCAGCGCGTCGCCGAGCAGAGGTTCAAGCATTTATTTTTCTTGTTAACTCTTACGTTCAGCCATTTGATACAAATGCATATTAATCAATGAAATAATAATTTTTTGGCTATCCCTATTCTTGTTAACTCTTACGTATTTATTTTTCTAGGAGTTGTTATTCAGGACATGGAAGTGCAAGATGCGAATCCAGTAAATGGTCAATAACCTTAGGCATTTATTTTATTTTATTTTCTAATGTTCCAAGTACTATATTGACTGTACCATACTTCATTTGCAATATGATATATGTATTGTGTATATAGTCACTAAGTATAGGTATCGATGACTCGCCAGTGAAATTTGGCCCCAGTCTTAGCAAATCCTGGGTCCGCCACTGATCAAGTGCAATACCAATCTACTTTTAAAACATCCGGATGCAACAGTTGCAATATAAAAAAAAGATAGATGAAACACTTACAAAAACACTAGAAAAAAGACTTGAAAGACATACGTTTACAACATGCATATATATGCAACATGCATGTACATACAACATCTAAATGAAACATTTACAATATACATCTTAACCGATGAAACATTTGAGACAAACACTTGAAACATTCATGTATAGCCATTGCAAAGATGTGCAATATCCCGATCTACTTTTATAACATCGATATAAAACACTTGTAACATATCTCCAAAACATATGAAACACACGTTTTTAACATGTGTTTCTAGCACAAAAATCTCCTTGCTATTTTGGAATGGTGGCTCGACAGCACGTGGAGTTCACCGATGACACGAAGCTCGTCATCCGATGGAAAAAGAACATGATGGGTCCACGTGCTAGAGAAGGCTGCAACAAGTGGAGCGCGTGGTGGTGAGGGAGGACGACGAGTTGCCGCGCTCTAGCGCAGTGGAGATGTCAGCCAGCAGAGTGGAGGCACGATGGAGAGGGAAGCGAGGTGGAGAGCATAGTCAGCGAGGTGGCCCGATGGAGTGCGGTCGTAGAGCGTTGTGGTGGAATTGTGTGGGTGAGTTTCTTTTCTTGTTTTTTAGAATGGTTGGGGTGAGTGGATGAGCAAATAAGAGGCGGTCATTGGGATGAGTCAGCCCACCAATCGGAAGCGTCCGAGCGATGGACACCCTGTACCAAGTATTTCCACTTTCATATTTCTATTGCTTTTTTTAGCATCACTAATGTGTAGACGGCTTTCTTAGGGATGCTACGAATCAAACTCAGAACCTCATGCCTCACCCATTATTCCCCTTACCACTACACCTTAAAGCAGTCAGTTATGGCGACTCAACCACGTAAACAATCCCCTAATATTTCCTCCACCACATTTTGAATATAGAGATTTGAGGCCATAAAAGGATTTAAATGAAAAAGGTTTTAACTACGAATCTACAACTTTGCTTCGATTATTTTTCCACTTGATTTTATTTGAAAATTTCAAAACAATATGATTTTTAAAGTCATTAACCTTAAGACATAATTTTGGAGCCCAAATTATTTCGAATCAACTAGTCAATTACAAAGTAGACCTTTTTCAAATACTACAACTTTTGTTTAAACAATTTCTCCATCTGAGATCATCTAAAAAGAAAACTATAGACGGTGGTTCATAGCCATGGATCCATAGTTTCATTTCTACTAGCACCTATACATTATGAACTGTCGGTAAAAAGTCACAAGCATCAGCAAAAATCGATGTTGTCCTAGTGTCAACTAAACTAGGTGTAAGCCTAATAACATGATGCAAGAAAGTAGCACAATTAATGCAAGCTTATCCCAAGCATGGCAGGAGATTCAAAGATAACAACACAATAGTCTATGAGCACGTAAATTTTCACTTCATTGTTCGCTTGTCGCTCTCGACCGCTCCCCGATTATTTATTCAGTCGCTTATGTTCTTGTTAGATGCAGCTTCACATGAGAGCATTGCTATCTCAATTTCTTCTCGATTTCATTTTTTATTTTCCAATACTTTTAAAGTATATTTTGCAAGAAATTGTTATCTCTTGCCTTCCGAATGATAACAAACAAAATCCCCATGCATGCCACGCGATGATGGCAGATGGATAAAGGCAATTCGATGAGGGGGGTTGGGTTAAATGGAAGCAGATTCTAATTTTCTTTTGAGTACGACCGTTGACCGAAATTGAACCTAAACCATCAAAAACTACAAGAGCCCACTCTAGGCAATAAATGAACTTAGTGCAACACCAAGAACCCAACGAAGAAATACACCTGACAAAGCACCACTGGAAACAGCACTCCACACCTCACGCCAGACATGTTCGGGAACTGCACTGGACTAATCTGGTACACAGCACACCAGCACAAGGCAGAGAGACGCACGCGAATCGCACACACATCAAACTTGTTCGGTTCACCTATCTGGTCTGAATGATAGGCTATGCGCAGAACCCACTCACATTTGACTTCTCCGCTGTGTGGTGACTCGACCTGTCTCGTTTCCATGAACAGAGTCAAGCAAATTTAATTCAAAAGACAAAACTCAACTAAATTTACTCGAATTGAAACCAAATTTTGTAGGATGCTCCTAGGGTGTTGAGAGGATATCTGAAAATGTATGAGATAGAATGCAGGATCACTTATGGCCATTTATATCCATTCTGGTTTCATCCATGCTCCTAGATGAGACGTTAAGGTTGAGAAAGAATACGTATGGAAATTTTACGTATACACGTCATGCTCTTCCAGCCCGCCGTGTATGATGCAAGTGGATTGGAATTGGTTGACCTAAAATATTTTAGGTTCTCGGTAGGATTGACCCACTATGATTGTTGCCAGATGACCCAATGAATACCCAAAATACACCATAGGTTGCCTTGCTGAATAATAGCCACGATGGGCCCACCAAATACAATCCTCTCTTTCTTGTCGCAGCTAGCCTCCTCTCTTAGTCTCTCAGTCGGACTAGGGGAGGTGGCAGCGGTCGGTGGGGCCTGGCTGCGCAGGTTAGTGAGGCGGTGGTCACCGGGGCAGCGAGGCGGTGGCCGCTGAGGCTGGCTATGCAGGGCAGGGCAGACCACCGGGGGGCTGCACGAGCTCGGGGTGGGAGGGAGTGGAGGAAGAAGAAAATGAGGAACAGAAGGGGAAAATAAAGAATGACCGATGGGTCCCACTGATGGTACTATTAATGATGCCATAGCGGCATCTATTCCATTCCTCACCAACCTTGCCGCCAAATAAAAAATAGGTTCAACCCAATCTTCTAACCAAACACGAAATGAATTCATCCCATCTAAAAAACTGAGTTGCACCCAAACGAACCTACTTGGTCTCTAAACCAAACACATGGTACTGGTTTCTCATAATCAACGAGGCGACGACATGCGGCTGTAGATGTCACAGATGGCTGCAGCCGCCTACACGACAGGCTGCGGCAATTGGCTACACATGAGACCCCACTGAGTTCACACGCTGCAAGGTCGCGCGAGCAAGCTCGTGCCTTGGGCGGCTCTAGCCTAGGCTGCCACACGCACGAGCAAGTTCATGGCCAAGACAAGGGCAGGAGGTGCGTGTTGCGGCGGCAACCGTACCACTGCAGGGCCCGATAGAGGACCTCTTACCCACCGCCCATCACAATGCAGGGCAAATTCCTGGCAGTTGTTCACCACGGCGGCCATGAAAGTGGGTAACATAGTGACCCATAGTGTCGAACTATTTTTTAAAAATTTATAGCACAACGTAGAAGCTCACAATACGCACACACACTCACCCTTTGGAACACACGTACGCAAATACTATCCTTACGAGCACCTTTTCGAAGGATTGAACCAACAAATCTCAAGATTCATGAAGTCACCGCGCTTCGATGTCTATATAAATGTCACTTACCACTGAAAGCATATATATCACCGTTAAATCCTAGAATAAATTTAGAAAAATACGAACACCCATACTAAGCTGGGTGGACAGGTTCTACCATAAGGAATCCAACCAACTTTTAACCCTACATATTGCTAGGTTGGTTCTATAGAGTTTTTTGGGTTGCTAGGTCAACCCATACATATGCTTTTTATTACCACCAGATATGTCGACAAAATTCATATGCGATATGTCGCGTCCTGATTTTCGCCTAGCATGGACCTTCGTGCTTCCACGAAATGGTCGCGTTTAGCCAACCCACAGACCTCACTCAGATGGGTCTAGGTGGTTGTTTTACCCACATGATTTTTTTAGAAAAGAAAAACTTTCAAAAAAATGTACGGCTGCCTTGTCTCCCAATCCATCCCAATACGACGGTGGCAGCAACGCAAGATCAGTTGCTTGCTACGAACGAGCTGAATAGGTTGTCAATAAAACTTTTTTATAAGGGTTATGCGATGTGACATCCTGTTCATCGGTTTGCTCAACTCGGAACCGACCCGTACCCAATCCATGCAAGATCGGGACAACTATATCCGTGGCAGCCCTGCGCATCCATCTCTGCGCACGCTGTTCTTGGAACATAGAGGCGGCTTGCTCCTGCACTGCTCAACTCCTCTGCTCTTCGTAGTGGCGAGCACGTGGAAGGAACAAGGTTGGACTCAGCGTCATCTGCATCGGCATTAGGATTGCCCGTGCAACTGGTGCTGTTGGCAAGCCCGGGGCCATCAAAGGAAGGCCATCGCGCTAGGCACAAGAAGGCGGCAACCGGTGAGAGTGAAGAGGGAGTTCGCATATTCACGATGCCGCCTACTAGCGCTACGTGGATGCTAGTGTGCCGGCTGCCGTCACCAGCCCGCCGCGGCCATGATGGAACCACAAAACCAACCCAACCCAACCCAGAGATTCACCAAGCCAGCATTAAAACCGTCGGAACCCAACCCAATCCGTTCCATACGCTACACACACGGGCTGAGTCGGAAATTAACCATAACCTGAGGGTTAGATGTGACCTTATTATCAAGCATACGTCAATGTCTACCCTGAACTATTTTTTAAATACTAAAACAACCTCATCTAACAGTAGAATATGGCACTTGAATGCCTGGTCATAGTACGAGTGAGGCTGCTTAGTGATGGTCCATAGACCATGGCATGGGAAACTTGGGCGCCAAGATGTCCGACGATGAAAAGAAAAGCTAGCTTCTTTGAAACCTATTACTTTTCGCGCCCGTCAAGCTAAAGCTGTGGCTTGAAATAGCTATCTAAGCACCGTCATCGGAACTCGCCTATTATTTGACCTTACTTGGAGGTTCATAACTAGTTTTATATTACAATCTCATTAGTGAAAGAAAATGTTAGTACACGCTTGTCTGATGTCAATGGCTACGTTTACACCCCGATTGGATCATATACATGATTCATACGTTTGTAACATTGACTAAATGAAAAATGTTTATAATCGCGAATATTATCAGTTTAGCTATAAATAGTGATCAATCACAACTTACAGATAACTTCAGCTTGTACTCATCTTATTGAAATTGTGTTTAAAAATATACACTATATAAAATGTGAATTATAGATAAAAAATAAGATCGCAGGTGTTTGGAGCCAACTAAGAGCATGTCTAGGAGTTTCATAAAACAACTTCCTATTTAGATATTAGAAGTATGAGGCCGCGCCGTCTCCGCGGCCTCTTAGCATGGCCACGATAGCCTGGTTTTGCTTTGGATCCGTCCGATATGGTTGTTGACGGTGGATAAGCGTCAACAATTTATATATCAAAAGGCATGAAACACACATCAAATTCTAGAAGGCTAGTGTTTTATCTAACAATTTCCACGAGTTTTGGTGATTTATCAGTTTTCAAGGATTAATCCAGAAAACACCGTAAAAGAGGCATAACTACAAATCTACACCACGAAATTATCCGAAACTCAGGAATACGCCAAACTACTATAGAAGGATCCGAAGACACCGGAGCGAAGGAGAGGCGAAGCCACCTCCAGGGGCCGGGGCCGGCCCCACCCCGGCCCCCCATGAGGGGACCCTCTCCCCCCCTTCTAGAATGTTCCTCCACCGCCTTTGAGGATCAATCTCAGCCCTACGTGAAGTTGGTTTGATCAAACGGCTATCGTGCATCCCACCGGGCTATATAAGCGGAGCCAGACCTCCCCCTGGAAACCCTAGAATTCATTCCAATTCATTCAATACCTCATTCAAGTCATTCAAGGTAGAGCTAGTTGAAGATCAAGTCATCTAGAGCTTTAAGTTCTAGTTCCTCATAGCCTTCTAGTTTATAGTTTAGCATAGTTAGATCTAGATTAGAGGAAGTCAAGGCGTGTTAATCAGTCCTGATTTCGGAAGTTGTCAAGAAGAGAAGAGTCTGGTACAGTTCCTAAGCTTTTCTTTCTTATTGTATTATCTGCGTTCGTATGATATTTACTAGCAACATTGTTCTTAATCTTAGTTTAATTATTATGTTCATTGTCTACTTCACTACATCTAGTTTAGTTGGTTTGCTATTATATTCATGCACTGGTTCGTATAGCGCTCATCTAGTTGATCATATGGTGAGTGGTAGGCAATATGTAGACATGGTGTCAAGATGCTTTGCTTATCTACGGATATCCCCAGTTGTGCCGGGTAGTGAGGTAGATCGTGGGTGTGACAGACCCATTGAGTCCTTTGTAGGCCTTCCCCGTATGGTGGATTGGTAGAGTGGGATTGTCAGGTTGAGAGGAGGTTCCTGTACTCATCTTTTCCTGTACATTGCTCCGATGTGTTTGGGAACTATAGTAGTATAACTTGACAATGATTACTAGATGTACTTGCGCTAGTTGACGTAGCTTTGACATGTAGTTAAATACATAGGAGTTATTTCTCTATTACTTGATTAAACAACGCTGACATAATTAGAGTCCTATGATGGATTAGTATCATTAGGAGATAACTGATTAATGGCTTGTTATTGTTATTATTATCTTTATTATCATATTATTTATCTTGTGACTTACCCCTATTATGAGTAGAGTGTATGACATTGGTTACATCGTCTATTCAATGCATATACATATAGATGTTATCAATACTATGAGTAGCTTCTTAGCAAAGCCTTTCCAGTAGTAGAATATAAGTGACAACCTGGTAATACTCTAGGTAAAAATGCTACAATGGTACACTACTAAATTTTTGCCCTGTTGCATCGATAAATTCTTGATGTAATAGGGCCAAAATAGAAGCAATAGCTTGTTATCGCATCAATTTCATGTTTGATGCGAGCCGATGCAAGAGATCTCGATGCAATAGCTTTATGGCATCAATTTTATGTGACCGATGCAAGAGGTCATAATTGCATCAACATTAGGCTCGGTGCAATAGAACATATTGCATCAATATTAAGCTCGGTGCAATAAAACCTATTGCATTGACATTAGACTTGATGCAATAAAACATATTCCATTGACATTAGGCTCGGTGCAATAAAACCTAATGCATCGACTTTAGGCTAGGTGCAATAAAACCAATTGCATCAACATTAGGTTTGGTGCACTAAAACCTCTTACATCGACATTAAGTTTGGTGCCACACAACTTATTGCATCAAAAATAGGCACAATACTATTTTATATTGCATCCGTTTTGCTGAATAAAGATATGCCACACACAAATTCACAAAAATACAAATTCCAATTGCACAAAAACCCAATGATATTAGTAACTTTTGTCATCCATATCGAGTAACATATACATAATACAAGAAAAAAATTTCATAGTTCAAGAACTAGACAATTAAACTAACAACCCTTTACACACTTCATGAAAGGTTTGTTGTCATTGCAAATTTCTTGATTCCGTTCATCCTTCAAAAGAGTCTTCCTTCAAAAGAGTCTGAGCAATCTTCTTAAGGTTGAAGGTTTGTCTTCCTGCACAATAGAAATAGTGATTATAATGTGTAGATAGATAGACAATAATTATTTAATTGACCAACTGTTATACAAATGTCTATCTTGCTACTAAATGAATAAACAATAAGCTCACATAGTCATATATCATATAAGAATTGACAACATTGACATAAAGACACATGCAGGGTTGACACACACACACACACACATGCATGCCACTGAGAGTGCAGACGGCCTGGTTTTCATCAGGCAGCATAAAAAACACATACAGCTCATTAGTTAAACCTAGAATTTAGTCTCCTCTAATCCGAGTTTACAATTTTTTCTATATGCAAATAATGACAAAACTATGTATGTGCACAACAGTAGTGCCCCAGTGCCAAACTAGTGTATCCTAGTAGTTAGAGCAATGCCAAGAAAAAAATCATCTGCAATAGTGCCAAACTGACCAACTTTAGCTTACTAATATAATCAACAAATTTCTGAGTATTAGTTTGCAGCGAACCATAGCCTGGCAAAATAACTCTAAGCCAAAAAAATCAACTAGTTCTTTAGGATTTTAATCTACTGGTTCTATAGGATTTGAATCAGTTGTTCAGTTCAACTCACACAAGCAAGAGACTAAAGAAGGCTGGTTCAGTTTGCTGTTCTGCGCTAATCTATATCTGAACACATTTGGCGAAGAACATAGAACTCAAGTTCAGTTAAGAACAATTGATCCCCTGTAATCATTAAAAGATTTCTAGTTCATACCCATCCGGTGACCTGATCATCACATGACATAGTTGGTACAGTAGTGTCCTATGCTACAAAGGAGTCAAAAGATTCAGAGCAATATTCAGGTTTTGTTGCAGCTGCATATAGGTGCCACATTCAGTGATAAAGATGCAATGAGAAACGAGAATCTGTAGAGTTCCACATAATCTGTTGGCAGCCTATTGATTGCCATGGAAACCCTGTCATCCAACATTTTTTAAAGATGACTTGCTTACATTGAACTCTCATAAATCATAGCACTGGAAATGAAATTTACAAAGTGATAAGTGAACTAAGAAACTGCTTACAGGATTGATTAATCAGATCAAGAGGGCAAAAAACCTGAATTAGCAGCCATCCTTCAATAAATCTAGGAAGCACCACCACATCCAAGATGAACGTATCCAAAATTTAATTTCGAAGATAATAAGAACCTACATAATATAGAACTCTACACTAGTAGATTATTAATAGATTGTTTCCAGTTTTTAACATTCAGATAAACTTGAGTCAAGAACACGAATAGCACAAAACTTTGGAGAGATCCTTAACCTGGTGGGGTGCTGACGCAGAGGTTGATGGGGGTGTCTTCAGATGTGGCAACGATGCGCAGGGCTAGGGAGACCCGAGGTCGATGTGGTCGTGAAGGACCTCTCCCTGGCCACAGCGAACTGGGATCGGAGCCACGCACGGATGCTGTTTCGTCGGGGCGCGAGCCAGCGTGAATTCGAAATCGCCGACTTTGATGGCCGCGAGTGGATCTGCTGAAGGGAGGATACCACGCCGCTGCGGATCTTGTGGGGGAGGGTTCATTTCGGATGGATCTCCAAGGGCTGCTCCAGGACCTCGATGTATTCGCTTGGGGGCCCCGGGGGGCAGGGGTCGTCACTCGGCAACACATACTGTGGGGAGGGGAGGCGGCGTTGGAGGATAGCTATGAGCTCGGAAGTCGAGAGATTGGAGCGGACATGCCAAAGAAGATGTGGAAGTTGTAGAAGAGGGGGGACAAGATTTAGATAAGATGTGTTTCAATCACAAGGCGGGAGTTTAGGCCACCAAAACTTTTAGCTCTCCACTCAAAAAGTCAAAATTACTGCATTCAGATTTTCTTGCTGAAACTTTTTCAAGCAATTCTAGTAAATCAACAGAAATATATTTGAACTCTTAAAATAATATAATTAAATAATTTGCATAAGAAAAATATAAATAAGTAGTTTTTTATTAAATATTTATGTAGAAACGGCAATAAGCTAGTCAAAAACCTAAGTACTTGGAAGCTGTGATTTGAAATGAAGGCCAAACAAAAAAAAATATGATTGCCACATTCCGATCCTTTCTATGATTTTTTTAGGAAAAATATTTTGGGCCCCTTTGGTTCACATGTGAACCCAAAAAATTTTATAGGATTGGATTTCCATAGAAAAATTTTCTTGAAGCAAGGGAAATATTTCGTAGGACTGAACTTCTTGGAATGTTTCTTGGCGAGAAAAAAGCGCATGCCGACGACCAAGCACATGGCAGGGGAGGCCGCAATGCCAAGCTACACATGGGGTCCACTGCCGCTCACAGGGCCGCCCTAGTGCTGAGAGAGGGGGTAAAGGTGGGTGCCACCATCCACTAGGGGGAGTTGGAGCGCCACCCCACATGGCTATGCACCGAACATGCGTGGCCGGGTTCGCTCAGCGCACAGAGAGAGAGAGAGAGAGAGGAGATAGCGAGCCGCGAGGGTGGGTGGGTGTTGTGGGGGCTATGGAGCTTTTTCTTTGACTTGCGGGGGTGATGGAGCTCGCCTGGGTACCAAAGGCACTCTTACGTGTTTTCCTATGGGATCACACCAAAGTACAGGATTTGAGGTGGCACGTTGGTGTGATCCCATATGAAAACACGTAAGAGTGCCTTTGGTACCCAGGCGAGCTCCATCACCCCCGCAAGTCAAAGAAAAAGCTCCATAGCCCCCACAACACCCACCCACCCTCGCGGCTCGCTATCTCCACCTGACTCTCTCTCTCTCTCTCTGTGTGTGCTGAGCGAACCCGGCCACGCATGTTCGGTGCCTAGCCATGTGGACGGTGGCGCTCCAACTCCCCCTAGTGGATGGTGGCACCCACCTTTACCCCCTCTCTCAGCACTAGGGCGGCCCTGGTGGGCGGCAGCGGACCCCATGTGTAGCTTGGCATTGCAGCCTCCCCTGCCATGTGCTTGGTCGTCGGCATGCGCTTTTTTCTCGCCAAGAAACATTCCAAGAAGTTCAGTCCTACGAAATATTTCCCTTGCTTCAAGAAAATTTTTATATGGAAATCCAATCCTATAAAATTGTTTGGGTTCACATGTGAACCAAAGGGGCCCAAAATATTTTTCCTAAAAAAATCATAAAAAGGATCGGAATGAGGCAATCATATTTTTTTATGTTTGGCCTTCATTTCAAATCATAGCTTCCAAGTACTTAGGTTTTTGACTAGCTTATTGCCGTTTCTACATAAATATTTAATAAAAAACTACTTATTTATAATTTTCTTATGCAAATTATTTAATTATATTATTTTAAGAGTTCAAATATATTTCTGCTGATTTACTAGAATTGCTTGAAAAAAGTTTCAGCAAGAAAATCCGAATGCAGTAATTTTGACTTTTGAGTGGAGAGCTAAAAGTTTTGGCGGCCTAAACTCCCGCCTTGTGATTGAAACACATCTTATCTAAATCTCGCCCCCTCTCTTCTATAACTTCCACATCTTCTTTGGCATGTCCGTTCCAATCTCTCGACTTCCGAGCTCGTAGCTATCCTCCAACGCCGCCTCCCCTCCCCACAGTATGTGTTGCCGAGTGACGACCCCTGCCCCGCCGTCCCCCAAGCGAATACATCGAGGTCCTGGAGCAGCCCTTGGAGATCCATCCGAAATGAACCCTCCCCCACAAGATCCGCAGCGGCGTGGTATCCTCCCTTCAGCAGATCCACTCGCGGCCATCAAAGTCGGCGGCGACGCCGGTCGCCCCGATGAAACAGCATCCGTCGCGCTGCTCCGATCCCAGTTCGCCAGGCCAGGAGAGGTCCTTCATGACCACATCAACCTCGGGTCTCCCCTAGCCCCCCTGCGCATCGTTGCCACATCTGAAGACACCCCCATCAACCTCTGCGTCAGCACCCCACCAGGTTAAGGATCTCTCCAAAGTTTTGTGCTATTCGTGTTCTTGACTCAAGTTTCTCTGAATGTTAAAAACTGGAAACAATATATTAATAATTTACTAGTGTAGAGTTCCATATTATGTAGGTTCTTATTATCTTCGAAATTAAATTTTGGATACGTTCATCTTGGATGTGGTGGTGCTTCCTAGATTTATTGAAGGATGGCTGCTAATTCAGGTTTTTTGCCCTCTTGATCTGATTAATCAATCCTGTAAGCAGTTTCTTAGATCACTTGTCACTTTGTAAATTTCATTTCCAGTGCTATGATTTGTGAGAGTTCAATGTAAGCAAGTCATCTTTAAAAAATGTTGGATGACAGGGTTTCCATGGCAATCAATAGGCTGCCAACAGATTATGTGGAACTCTACAGATTCTCGCTTTCTCATTGCATCTTTATCACTGAATGTGGCACCCATATGCAGCTGCAACAAAACCTGAATATTGCTCTGAATCTTTTGACTCCTTTGTAGCATAGGACACTACTGTACCAACTATGTCATGTGATGATCAGGTCACCGGATGGGTATGAACTAGAAATCTTTTAATGATTACAGGGGATCAATTGTTCTTAACTGAACTTGAGTTCTATGTTCTTCACCAAATGTGTTCAGATATAGATTAGCGCAGAACAGCAAACTGAACCAGCCTTCTTTAGTCTCTTGCTTGTGTGAGTTGAACTGAACAACTGATTCAAATCCTACAGAACCAGTAGATTAAAATCCTAAAGAACTAGTTGATTTTTTGGCTTAGAGTTATTTTGCCAGGCTATGGTTCACTGCAAACTAATACTCAGAAATTTGTTGATTGTATTAGTAAGCTAAAGTTGGTCAGTTTGGCACTATTGCAGATGATTTTTTTCTTGGCATTGCTCTAACTACTAGGATACACTAGTTTGGCACTGGGGCACTACTGTTGTGCAGATACATAGTTTTGTCATTATTTGCATATAGAAAAACTTGTAGGTTTAACTAATGAGTTGTATGTGTTTTTATGCTGCCTGATGAAAACCAGTCCGTCTGCACTCTCAGTGGCATGCATGTGTGTGTGTGTCGACCCTGCATGTGTCTTTATGTCAATGTTGTCAATTCTTATATGATATATGACTATGTGAGCTTATTGTTTATTCATTTAGTAGCAAGATAGACATTTGTATAACAGTTGGTCAATTAAATAATTATTGTCTATCTATCTACACATTATAATCACTATTTCTATTGTGCAGGAAGACAAACCTTCAACCTTAAGAAGATTGCTCAGACTCTTTTGAAGGAAGACTCTTTGAAGGATGAACGGAATCAAGAAACTTGCAATGACAACAAACCTTTCATGAAGTGTGTAAAGGGTTGTTAGTTTAATTGTCTAGTTCTTGAACTATGAAATTTTTTTCTTGTATTATGTATATGTTACTCGATATGGATGACAAAAGTTACTAATATCATTGGGTTTTTGTGCAATTGAATTTGTATTTTTGTGAATTTATGTGTGGCATATCTTTATTCAGCAAAACGGATGCAATATAAAATAGTATTGTGCCTATTTTTGATGCAATAAGTTGTGTGGCACCAAACTTAATGTCGATGTAAGAGGTTTTAGTGCACCAAACCTAATGTTGATGCAATTGGTTTTATTGCACCTAGCCTAAAGTTGATGCATTAGGTTTTATTGCACCGAGCCTAATGTCAATGGAATATGTTTTATTGCATCAAGTCTAATGTCAATGCAATAGGTTTTATTGCACCGAAGCTTAATATTGATGCAATATGTTCTATTGCACCGAGCCTAATGTTGATGCAATTATGACCTCTTACATCGGTCACATAAAATTGATGCCATAAAGCTAATGCATCGAGATCTCTTTGATCGGCTCGCATCAAACATGAAATTGATGCGATAACAAGCTATTGCTTTATTTTGGCCCTATTACATCAAGA